>JAOTRI020140967.1:0-10750 GCA_028564885.2 Zoanthus sanctaehelenae
GGCATCAATAGCCAGGTGTCAGACCTGTGCAGAAGCTGTCTAGTTTGTGCTCAATACACTCAACAAAATCCACGAGAGCCACTAAAACCCTACCCAGTACCAACCTTACCCTGGCAGCTAGTTTCTCAAGATTTGTTCGAACTCAATGGATCACCTTATTTGGTAACGGTAGACCACTACAGTGATTTCTACGAGCTTGATCGACTTCCTAACATCCAGTCTTCCTCTGTGATTCAAGCCACAAAGCAACATTTTGCTCGCCATGGGATTCCACACACTCTCCTTACTGACAATGGTGCACAGTTCACCTCAGAATTGTTCAGGACATTTTCGGAGAAGTACAAGTTTCACCACATCACCTCTTCTCCATATTGGTCACAATCAAATGGTCGAGCAGAGGCAGCCGTCAAATCTGCGAAACACATTCTTCTCACAGCTGAGGATGTGGACTTAGCACTTCTCTCTGTTCGCAATACTCCGCCGGCAGGGCATACCTTCTCTCCTGCCCAACGGATATATGGTCGCACACTTCGCAGTGATCTTCCGCAACCTGTCACTACGTTGGATCCCTACATAGCGCCTCGTACAACTGTCGTGAATGAACATCTTCGACGTAGAGCCCAGCAGAAACAGGCATATGACAAACATGCAGGCTCACCCTTACCAGAACTACCACCTGGCAGTTATGTTTATGCAAAACCACCTCCTACCGCCAAGTCTAAGGCCTGGATACTTGGAAAGATTGTCAACACTGCAAGTCCTCGCTCTTACACTATCCAAACAGCCACCAGCCAAATAAGACGCAATCGTGCACAGCTTCAACCAGCCCCTCCTGGCATCTCCAGTATCAATCCTCATCACAAACCAGTGACAACTCTGCCGGACAAACTTCAACCAAAACTTCGCACTGGCACACTCCCTTTTATGCCCTCCAGACCTTCAGTGCACTCGTCGGGAGACTCTTCGCAATCTACAGGCTCTACAACTATTCCAGATCATGAACCCTTGGTCAAAGAAAGATCACCCTCACTTAATCCAACTGAGCATACAACGCCTTTAGCTCCCTCAACATCCACGGCATATGTACCCGATATCCATGAGCCATCCGAATTACCAACAGACTCGGAGCCCCTTATTCCAACAGGCCCACAGCCACTCATTTCAAACCCGACACAAACTGTCACTCGGAGTGGTCGAGTGATTCGACGACCTGCTCGTTACTCGGATTAGTCACTTTAGCTGATAATTATTTGTTTGTATTATAGGTGATAGCTTCCCCACATTGTGATGGCTGGGCAGAAGAGACTTACAACTCACCTTAAGAAGTTGCTAACACATTTTATTACATTTGTTTTGTTATCATACATGTTAACATTTCCAAGGTTTGGACTGTTGATTTTTGCTTTTGTTAAAAGAGAAAAGCGTGTTACACGCAATGTGACTTGACATTTACCCGGCTTGCATCTCGGTTTGTTGTGTTCTGGTCATGTGCGGAGGCCATGTTGTAGGATTACAATAATTGTGTAATCATTTAGGAACCTTTTTTATTCAGGACTATTACAAAATCAACGTGCAAAAATCATGTTCAAAACTTGGCATCAAATTCAAGTGGAAACGAAGCGGGATTTCTTTCGTAGAAAACTCATCATTACACAATGTTCTGATTAATAGCTTCATTTGTTATTTTCCGCAATTGCTTCGAACAACTCAACAAACTTAACTCACCTCCAAATACCAAGGGAAAAAATGAAGTACTTGGTCTGCATTAGTAACCACGCCACCACGGTCACAACATGATTGGAGATGAAAATCGCTGAGAAGAATTCAGCCTGCGAGCAGCAAGATTTATAGTATGCATTCTCCTTCGACGAACGCAATAATTTGTTTTGAAAAATCTTTAAAATCTGACTAAAAACAAGTTTCATAACACCGATTATTCCGCAATTATCTCATGTGCGAGCAATCAGAGCGCAATCACTTCTTTATGGTTCGGTGACTGAGGTGAATAGCACAGGATAACCAGTGTTTGATGAACTAATTACTGAATTAGAGCACGTGGAAAGGGCTATTCACCTAGCAGCTTAAAATACTAATTAAGATATAAATCATGGTCATCTAAACTTTAGCAGTAATTTAAAGAGCATGTCAAAAAAACAGATTTATATATTTATAGATTTAGGCAACCTCCAATAAAACTTTGCATGCCTCCCTCAATTCTAGGTTATTGTATGAAGAGGGATTGTTCATTTGGGGTTTTTATATACTGTAAATGCTCCACCATACAAAGCTATTTCATCGCCGAAGCTAAGCCAGGAAAGAAACGGATAATGCAATTACTGAACATTCACTTTTTGTCAGGCAAGTACAGAACAAAGTGAACAACTGTTGCGATAAAATCACTAAAAATAGAATGGGGTTCGTGGACATGAAGGAGGATTCCAAAACCCCTGGAACCTACCCCTGGCTGTTCCCTCGAGTTCCAGCTCCAACCAGAAGTAACACATCTAAAGTCCAGCTCACTGAGGCATAAATGTATGTTTAGCCCATGCCACATACACAGGAGGAAGGGGTTGTGGCGATGGGCATTTCAAACAATATCTAGACCCTTACAATAGAAGACCTCTGGAAACCAAATTAAATGTGTATCAAAAATTTTATTATAAATCAGAAAATAAGCTCGCATTACTGGTAAATATTATCATATTATTAGCAAAAGTTTCAATTTCAAAATAATTTACGTAGTTTTACCTATTGGAAGTAAATGAGCCTGAATCTTATTTCTATCATAAAATAATTACTTTCAAATTACAAGTAAATAATACATATAATTACAACTTATACACTTATTCTTAAACAGTATTTATTACATCCAAGTTAAATTAATCTTTCTATTTTCAACATCCTTTATATATCTTTTTTCCTAATAATATTCAATTATATTACTTCCATACATGCCAACTCTCCTGCTTTTGGCGGAAGATTTACACTTTTTTGCTTCGTCTCCCGCTCTCCTGCTTTGGTACATAAATCTCTCGCTTTTTAGGTCCGCAAATATCAAACAGACTTCCTCCTTGTCTTTTTGTGCCACAAATAGGTGGTTTCTATAGTGTACGCGCTATCACCCGTCAAAAAACCCTGCGTTGTAAAACTGAAACAATTGCGACAACCGATATCTGTTTATCAACCAGAACACCTTAGATAAAAGGTGACTCGCAAAAATGTCTCACGCTTTTCAAAATTTTGGGGTTGGCATCTATGTACTTCATACAATAAATCTTTAACTTGACAAAATATTAAGTCACTGGATATTTAGATGCAAACCAATCAAACAAAACAATGTAACATTGCACAGATGATTGCAGTTTAAGGGCACGGACAAAAGATGGGTGGACAATGAGTCCATGGACCTCCTTGCTGGACCAAGTCCATGGACCACGTACATGGACCTGTTGTATGGTTCCCCTGCTTTTTACCAAAAAAAACCAAAAAAGGATAATGATGATAGAGAGAAAGAATAAGAAATAAATCAAAATAAACCTCAATGAAATCAAGTCTACTCCACGTGTCTAACTTTTACTGACTAGTAGTGGTCCATGTATCTGGTCCATGTATCTGGTCCATACAACATTACAAGTGGTCCGTGGACCCGGTCCAAAGAGGGGTTCAGTGGACCCCTGGTCCATGTTTTGTCCTTGCTCATGGTTTAATATCATATCAACAGTGTTGACTGTATTTATACTCATATTTAAACTGATACTAGTACTGCAAAACTTATCAGTGTAATGGAGATGTTTCAGACAGTGGGCAACAAAAAAAAACTATAAAATAAAATATTTTCAGTCTACAGTTAAAGATGCTGCCATCTCTCTTGAAATTAAAAATGTATAATATTACCTACCTAATGCTCTCTCTCACAATGGATTGTTACTAGCTAGTTATGTTTTGAAACTTAAGTTACATTTTACATTAATAAAATATTGAAAGAGAGTCTATACAACACTTTTAAAATATCAATATACAGTACACTAAACACCAGTTACAATTAATTGTGGTATAAATATTCTCCCATGTATGCAGGAGGGGGGGGGAGGTTGCATATCATGACATGCCCCCTTGATCCACAAGTTTAAGAGCAAACTCTTTTTTTTTGCAATATTTTATAATTTTGCAAAATGTTTTATAAATAAGCAGAATCGAATTTAAGCTTGAAAAAAATACTGTGGGTCTGATACGATATTGCCTTTACTTTTAGGGCAGGAGAAAGTAATAAAAGTAAAGCAAGATAGTTTTTACTTCTTAAATGAAGAAACTATTGCAAATTCAATGTAAGTGAGTTGAGATTTTTTATGTGTAACATTGCACAGATGACTGCAGTTTAAGGGCAAGGACAAAATATGGACAATGGGTCCATGGACCCCCTCGCTGGACCATGCAAGTCCATGGATCACCTACATGGACCGGGTCCATGGACCTCTTGTATGGACCCCCTGCTTTTTACCTTTGTACCTTTTTGCTCATTTTTAAAAAGAGCGAAATATATATAGTAAATATGTTTTAACTTGATCACAGTTCACTTACAAATTGTTTTTACACTAACTTACGTATTAATTTACTCATTACCTAGTAATTATTACACATGATATATAATATACTTTTGCTGTAAAGCATAATTACCATAGTAAATATGATCCTTTTACTGTTTTTAACAACATTGGGTATTGCTACTCAGCAGACACTCTGTTCTACTTGCATTGTTTCCTGATTTTTGAGAGTCACTTCTAAATGTTTCTGATCAAACTCGACATGAATTCTCTGCACAAAAGTTGCCCAGGTTTTGCAGATTGGGCAGTAATCCATGCGCATTGCACATTCTTCACAAGCCAGTGCATGACCACATGGGATAATAACTGTTCTGACTTCTTCTGTCATACAAATCTGGCATAAGTAATCTTGACCCTCCATGTCACCAGCAAAATAAACCCTCTTATTCTCGGCTACAGCACTTTGACATATAGGACACACAGGTACCTCCTTGGCACATTGAGAACAGAACAACAAGTGACCACAAGGACAAAACACTGTATTACAGTCTCTTTTGTTGCATTTTGCACATTGTCCCATCCATGGATTTGACAAATGTTCCCTTTTCATGTTTTGCAACTTCTTGTAATGCAAATCATAAGCCTGCCGTCTTGTGTGATAAACATCAAGATGATACAAGTCTCCGGATGGAAGTTTGTCAAGCCATTTAGCTGGCCATGCCCAACACGGCAGTGCCAGCAGGTAATGATTTAAAACAGATTTATGGACTTTGCTTGAATAGAAAAATAACTGGTGTTCCAGAACAGTTTTATGCATTGCCTTGGCAGCTTCAGAATTTTGAAGAAAAAAATGGACAAAGTTATATCTTCCAGTAACAACTTTTTTCATCACAAGAATGAGTCGCTCCTCAAATAAGTTGATTTTTGTGATGTTTTCAAATGGAATTCTAGAACAGGGAAAAATATTAAATTTAGTATATAAATGTTATTTGAAAAATAGCAGGCTGTGTATTTATTTCAAACAAACTGAAAGAATATTTAAAACTAAAAACTGCCTTCAAATAGCCCTACCACCCCTCCCATAAATTATGGAAGCTCCCTAATTATATATGTACATCACCATCACCTTCATTCTTGTTTAAGGTCTGCATTTGCCACTAAGGATAAAGATGGATGGGAGATGAGTCTGCACTGAACATCCATTGACCTTGCACCACAAGCTCCTCACCCTCAACAAATTCATACAAAAATACTATTGTTCATGTCAGGATTGAGTTTTATGATGGTTACATTTCGTCTGCAATGAACCATGGTTTTATCATAAACTTTGACCCTCCATATACTCTTTTATACAGCACACTCAAATCATTCTAGTTCATCATCCCTTGACCTTCTTGGTCATCCCATTGACCATTGAAATGTTGACCATATCTCGTGTCTTAATTTATAGACTTTGCAAACCACCATCATAAAAATATCTAAAATTGTTCGAGTCAAAAAGTTGTAATATCTTTAACAACCCCTCCCATGAGAGCACTTAGTTGTCACACCTAATTTCATCATTCATCCCAAATAATATAAATAAACAGTAAAGAATGGAAACAAAATATAGCTAGGGTTTGAGCTCCACCCAAACTTTTGAACATAATTATTTGAAGTACGTGTTTACTAGTACAAATATACACAAATATTAAATTGTAAAGAAGTGCAGTCACCCCACCAAATGAACCAATAGTAAAAGTTTTGTATGAATTCACCATTGTTCTTTCTATGAAAACCTAATGAGCAAGATTACTTGGCCATTTACGCGGCAGACATCTTGGCCGGTTGCATGACACACGTCATTTGAAACGGCCCATTTGAAAACCATTGCAGCACACAACTAGCAAAATGCACAGAGAGAAAATTCTATAAACGATAAAAATTCGCCAATATTTACTTACGTCTGCCGGATAGTTTCACTTGATTTTCGCTCAAAAACTTTGAGATCGCTCTTTCCAACTGCAACGATGACTTTTTCACCCAGGGCTTTTGCTTTAAATATGTCCGAGTCATACATTTCAGTCTTTGCAAGCAAATTTAGAAAAGCTAATTGGGCAGCTTTCGGAGTCATTCCTCGTAGTATTTTTTTTTCTTCGATGACTCTTTTTATTATTTCCTGACGAGTCCACGACGCAAGGAAATCTGGCAGTGGAAGTGGATGATTTGAATCTCCATATTCAGTCTGTGCCATGAGTGCACAAACTTTTGCTGCAATGTCTTTTTCAAGTTGAAACTTTCCCTCAGCTAGTTGTGATCGCAGACAAAAATAAAACTGCCGCCTGAAATCGAGAAAGTAATCCAAATTAACTTGTAAGAATTCTAAGAAGAACACAGGCGTTAAAATTAAGTTCGCTTAAATAAACAACAAAGTCGCTTTTAAAATTGATGAGTGCAAGTTGTACAATACCGATAGATGTCTGCAGCAAAACCAAAACGCACTTACTGCTAAATTTTGATCTTGTTTTTCTAAACTATGATAAAATAATTCAATGACAACAACTTTAAGAGAAGTTTACCTTGTTTCTTCTTGCTGAATTTCTTTAGGAGCGACAAAAAATTTTACTTCGAGTCGAAGTCGATGGGGTTTCCCTGGCAAATTGGGACGGAGTTGTGCAAGAACCGGATTCCTTAAATTTAGCCAAACATTGGTATCGTTGACGGTATATCGAAGTCCAAAATATGTCCTCTCCCAAATACCAAGTTTCTCGCAAACCTAAACCAAATGAAGTAATCATAAGTCAAAGAGCAAAACGTTTTGCTGTAGCAGCAAAACAACTTTACCTTGTCCAAGCAATGTTGTCCCAAAGTTTCTCCAGCAAAGATAAATTCATACGATTTTCCACCTGGCTCCGAAACTACACACTTCATCTGGATACACTTTTAAAACTCCTATTTTCTGTTCCTGTCAACTGAAACTTCTACGGCGGACGTCGAAAGAACTGGCCATCAGTTAGGATGAAAATTTTTTGTTCAACTTGATTTCCAGCTTAGCTACTTTTAAAAATTTGACATCTAAATAATCAAGAACAACAGAATACCGGTTGATTGACACTCTTTCGACCAATCAGAATGCAAGATGATGAGTACTATACACGTGCCTACCAAACTTGAAAAACTCGGCAAACCGGATATCATTCTGGAAATAACAAACAATCTCCGGAGGTCGTTGGCATTGGCCCTGCTTGTTTTTATGCGCATAAATATGAAAGTAAAAGGGCAAATAAACGCACGTACACAAAAATATTTTGAAGGAAACTGGGAAATATAGGCCGAACTACAATATATTATTTTTTTGATTATAAATTTTATGTTCAGTAAAATTATTTTCCTAGTTTTTCTGGAATCAAAACAAATCTGAATTGAAGTATAACGAATTTTAAAACAGCAGATTATTTTTTATTCAGTATGTTGTTATCAGTGAAGAAAACACTTGCAGCCAGGTTTTATAAAAGAAAGACTATAATAGATCATATAAAGACCTAAGTAATTGTTTTTGTTGTATTTCGTGCGAAGTTCACAAACTGACAAGTTAATTTTATCAGAACATGTATCAAAAGTGCCAAGTGGTTACAACCACATGGTAACAACAGCAAGAATAAAAGCCTTTTTAATTCTCCTAAAGCCCAGTTCCGTAATCTTTTACAAAAATATTTTAAAAACTTGATAAATAAAAGGAATGGAAAAAATACATATTTCTCATTATGTTCAAACGAAGCGAGCGCTGAAATTTACATGATTACGTAATCATAACCAACTTCATAGAATTTATTTGAAGTCAAACAGTTTCATGTTCCAAAAATGATTTGCAAATGATATTCTAAAATCAAGAATCAAGAAGGCTTTACACTTTTTATTTATTTTTTTATCATAACTTTTTTAAAAGCAAATTTTTTGTCATTTTTTCGTACGTGTCCTCGCCGTGTTTTTGTGTCGTTAATTTATGTTTTCACAGACACGTGCTTGCATGCATTTCAACTGCTCAGTCCAGGAATTTCTTGGTGGAAAAGGAATGAACTAAAAAAATATCTAATCACACAAATTTATGAAAAATTTTTGAAAAAACTTTCATCGTTAATAACGGAAGAGTTTTAATTTTTGAACCAAAAGTGGGTACCAAGCTATTGTATTTTAGCATCACCCAACTAGTGGACTAATATATAATGCAGATCATACATTTTATTAAATTGGCTACTCTATTAGAGGACTATTAGTACTTAATAGTCATCGAGTAGCGAAATTCGCACGCCTTCTTTCGTTTTATTCACAACTTGCATTTGCTAACTTTATTATTGATTTTTTGTCCAACTAGTTGGGTGACATGATACTAAAACAATTAGACTCTTCGCCCTCAAGGGCCACGGGTTCCTGAAATAGCCCATTCGGCTTCGCCACGCGGGCTATTGACCCTAGCTAGCCCTTTCGGGCTACGCGTCTTATTGTTAAATACAGTATAATGCACTAGACATTTGTTTCCCCCCCCCACCCCAAAGTAGCAAAGTTGCAAAGTAGCGATGCTAATTATAATTATGGGGAATTCCACCACCCACCAGGGCAGACTTTCTTTGCAACCCCCCCCCGGGGGGATGGCTAGCTGAAAGACCTTGGAAAAAAAGGGATCGTCTATTGCTGCACTAAATCCATTTGAGCTACAAACAACAACTATAAAGAATGTTTCAACCAGCTTAAAATACTAACACTGACTTTGTTTGGAAACTATAGCTTTTTGATGAGGCAAATATTGTGGAAGAATAACCAATAAGCTGAGAGAAGACTTGAAAATCGTTAGCCATGCCAGCAACAAACACAGTTGTTTGGTACCCCCTCTTGAACTCGTTCTTGTCGACAGAAACCTGGCCACACGGGTGGCTGTCATAATACGGGGCATATGTACTACATTTTGTTTAAAGCACTTTTAGTAGGGGGCTGAGATTTAGGAATTGTGATTGCAAAATTATTAAGAAGATAAATGTAAGATAGCTATAAGCTAGTTAGCCTTTTCAGAAGGAAGTACAAATTTCAGTTGGCAACAACAATGCTACTTTACGGGGGTTGAAAAAGTATTTGAGACTCTAAAGGAAAAAGGGACAAAGAAAGCAGATTGGTATAATGTACACATCACCAGAAATTCAGAGGGGACACGTCCTTGGGAAAGTGCTTGAGTGAAATGCCCCAGAATCTTTTGCATGCACAAAGCCTCCTCGTGAGCGCTTTGTTTTTGAAAATTTCCCCGGGGTTCCCCTCATTCGATTTCTAAAATGAAAGCAATAAGAGAAAAATAACATTTATAGTCCTTGGCGGGATTCGAACCCCACATCTTTGGTTTACTAGTCCGGCGTGTTAACCACTATACCACAAGGACCAATCACGCTGGAAACGCAGCCGGACAATGTTACGTAGATGGTTACTGTAGGGGGGCCCAGAGCGGTATAACAACAACAACAACAACAACGTTTATTGTGTCTAGAATTTACATTTTTTTTTCTCTCTGGTAAGTTGAACACCGTAAATTTTGGGTACGCATATCAGTGGTATCATGTGTGAATTAATGTGATAGAAATGCTTTCGGTGTGTAGATATATAGAAAACAATACCAATACCGCTGCGTTTCCAGCGTGATTGGTCCTTGTGGTGTAGTGGTTAACACGTCGGACTAGTAAACCGAAGATATGGGGTTCGATTCCCGCCAAGGGCTAATAGATATATCTACACACCGAACGCATTTCTATCACGATTTCTAAAATGTTGCTGAATTCTTCTGCAGTCCAATTAATATAATGGGATCTATTTAAGTTCAGAAAGAAAAAGAGAAATATTGTCCTGTGTTCACGTACTTCTTAAACCGATAAATTAGTAAGTGTCAGGTCGTATCCATGCGACGACGGCAATGAACTGCATAAACGTGTGATGCACGTGTTGTTTGATAATTAAACTCATTGCTTTTTCCCGTTCTCGTTGCTGTTGCCGTTGTCGTCTATTAAGCTTCCTGTTGGACTGGTATCTTTATCTTAAACAAGAAACTGACATACTGATAGTAACTTAAACCATAGAACAACTTAAACCAGTAATTGACATTATCAGGGGCGGATCCACAAAGTTTGGAAAGGGGGGGCCGGAAAACTTAAGCCTGGTCTACCACCCAACCTTTCAACAAAAACAGGATGAACAAC
>JAOTRI020140977.1:0-10750 GCA_028564885.2 Zoanthus sanctaehelenae
GCATAATACATTCTAAAACGTACATGCTTTCAAGTTTATGCTATTACTGTAAATGATTTATTCAAAATGTAACTTCGTCCGTTGCCGTTCTATGATTTCACAATTGTTAAAAATACAAATATATTAGGCCTTATAACGCTACGATCTTGGTGAGTATGTGCGGTTAAATTAAAATTACATGTATGTTGTTTCAATGCTCGTAACCGTCTCTAGAGATACTGTAAATATTTTAAAGTTTTACACGCGACATTTATAATTTCGAATGTCAGAAGAGTTAGTACACTGCAAAAGTTTCTTCACTTAAAAGAAATAGAAAGCAACTGCGATTGTTTATCATGAATTTTACAGTGCCTTTTATAAGACTTTTAACAAGAAAACGTTTTGAAACTACATGTATCAGTAAAATTAACAAGTGTGGCATTTGTGATTGTCACGTTGTTTCACTTCGGCTTATGCCAAACTTTTAAAGCGCTTTTTGAAATTAAAATGACATGTATATTCTCCAGATTAAAAAAAAATACACACGTGCGAGCAAACAGCTTTTTTTAGGCGAAGTTCATCACAACCAAAAAGAGGAAAATAAATGTTTAA
Organism: Zoanthus sanctaehelenae; assembly: GCA_028564885.2. NCBI lineage: Eukaryota > Metazoa > Cnidaria > Anthozoa > Zoantharia > Zoanthidae > Zoanthus > Zoanthus sanctaehelenae. The sequence continues at coordinate 592 of JAOTRI020140977.1, forward strand.
TAACTGCAAAAAGTTTTCCTTTTCACAGTATTTTTGTTACCGAGTCATTTCATTGCATTTGACACATGCCGAATTATCTATTACTGCAGATTGCATCAATTGATAAAAAATTTTTTTAAATCCAATTTTTAGAAAGTTAAATTCAAACATTTGCTAGAAAATGATGGCTTTATTCAAACTTCTCGAAAGACAAAACAAATGTAAAGATCTTTCTTTTACTGCACGTGACCTTAAATTTTTCGGCATTTTGACCCATGGGATTAAAGAAAAGTTAACAAGGCTTTCTTTTCCAAACCATCATCATTCATCACAAATACGTCACTTCGAACATTATGGGTAAGCTTTCTAAAGTACAAAAGGAACTTATAGTTCGTCTGTTGTCGAAAGGGATGAAGTGTATGAAGATAAAGAAAGTACTTCAAGATCATGGCTACTCCGTCAGTCGTCAGACAGTGGCCAAATTAATGAAAAAATACAAGACAACCGGATCTGTTCGTGACGCACCACGCTCTGGTCGCCCAACAAAAAGCTTATCAAACGAGCTCCTCGACTTTGTTGACAGAAATTAATAGAGAACAGGTTCCAGATATCATTGTCTTTGTCGAAAATCCAACGTTTAAGGTACAACTTGGGTTGGAGATCATCTGGGACGAAATACTGTCAGCTCATAAGAGAAGTGAACAAGGGTAAACGGGTGGCATTTTGAAAAAAATGCCTTGAAGACAAAGATCAGTTTGAAGATGTTATTTTTACCGACGAATGCTCTGTGTTGATGGAGAATCACGCAAAGATTACCTTTCGAAGAAAATGGGATCCTCCAATTCCAAAAGGCCGGCCAAAGCATCCAACCAAAGTTCATGTCTGGGCTGGAAATCTCTGCTCGGGGATCAACTAACATTTTTATTTTTGAGGGGATTATGGATTCCAAGTTTTACGTGGGACAGATCCTTGAGGGTGGTCTTTTACCATTTGTTCAGAAGGCATTTCCAGACGGGTATAAATTGTTTCAAGATAACGACCCAAAACACACAAGTGCTGTAACGAAGGCTTACATGCAAGCATAAAAAATTAACTGGTGGCCCTTTGCTTTCCAACCACAAGGTCCCCGGTTCAAAACCGGCACTTTGCCATGCATGATTCAAATATTTGCGTGGCCTTCTTTTCCGCCTAAACCAACAAAGCTTCCATTGTTCTAGGGTAGGTAAATGAGTACCGGTATGTACTGGCAGCTAACCTGCGATTGATTATAGTGTTCCATCCAGGGAGAGTTACAGACCCTTATTTGTTTAACACTACGGGCCACTAGGCTCGTAAAAGGATTTAGCATTAGCTTTAAAGCTTCTGAGTTTTTGAGTTTGATTCTTAAACTCGTTAATTAAGGCAATCTGGTTAATTGTTTGCTATTATCAATTTATTTTGGAAAGTTAAAAAACCAAATGAAGAAAAGCTGAGAAATACCTCACATAACTTGTTTAAGGTTATAGCGAATGCTAGTTTTGGTAGACCTGAATGTATCTAATCTTTTGCACAGTATCGGATAGCTGTTCTATTGAAACTTTTGATCCAAATGGCGGTTTTCAGGGCAATTTCCTGGTAAATACATCAGCAGCTCAAATTTGGCGACTGCAGGGCTATCAACCCCCAAAGACCAAAATGCGAGAGAGGGAGGGGTGACTTAGAAGGAAGCAGCCGGTTGAACTGTCGACACACTTATTAAGGGAGGCAGATAAATATTCAAAGTCATCTTTTTAGTGCTTTATTCCTCTAGCATTGCATGAAGGATTTTAGATTATACCATCACAAATTGTACTATCATGTCACAGGGTTCTCATTAGTATCCGGGACCCGGGTACCGTAACCCGTTTGCTTTGATAAACGTACCCGTCTACTTGAGGTGAAACCCTCTAAAGTATATAGCTTTAGACCTCCAGGCTAACAAATAAGTGCTCGCCTACTCTAGATAAAGTGCCCTTGTACTTCAAAAGTTCATAAAAACCCTGCAATCTGCATATAAACAATTTCATTGCTGTGAAACAGCTTTGGTTCGGGTACAAAATGACATATTGAAAGCTGTTGATAATAATTGTTGTGTTGTATTGTTACTCTTAGATAAATTTGTCTGCAGCTTTTGACACGGTTGACCATACAATAATTCTAAACAGATTGTCTTCAAAGTTTGGCATCAAAGGGCAAGTCTGGAATTGGTTTCAATCATATGTAAACAGAAGGACACAATTTGTTTTAATCATTGGAACAAGATCATCAGTGCGTAATGTTAAACAAGGCGTCCCTCAGGGATTGGTACTAGGGCCCCTTTTGTATTCCAGCACAACGTTAAATTTCATTTGTATGCTGATGATACTCAAATTTATGCAACATTTACATACAGCAACTCTGATGAAATGGAGGAGACAAAGCGAGTTATTGAGCTTTGCCGGCTAGACCTTCGATATTGGATGATGATTAATAAACGTAAACTCAACACTGTTCAAACTGAGCCAGCAGTAATCTATTCTAAATTTCGTGCCAAGCCTGATTTATTCTCTATTAAAGCTGGAGACCAAATAATTCATCCAAAGAAGTCCTTAAAAAATATCGGTGCAATCTTTGATGAAACTGTGACAATGTTAACTCAAGTTAACAGTTATTGTAAATGGGCCTTCTATCATCTCAGAAACATATCTCGCATCAGAAAATACCTATCAAGAACTGCTACTGAACGTCTTTTCATGCATTTGTTACATCCAAACTGGATTCCTATAACTCTCTATTTTATGGTCTGCCCAAGTACTGCACGCAGAAACTCCAAAGTGTAATTAACGCTGCTGCTCGCCTTCTGACCTATACTTCAAAATTTGATCACATTACTCCTGTACCTGCTGAAGTTCATTGGCTTCCTGTAGAGAAACGTACAATCTTCAAAATCCTCCTACTTACCTGCAAATCCCTTCACAGTCAAGCTTCTACAAGTTTATATTTCTGAACTCTTAGTACTCTACAAACCTGTAAGAATCTTAAGATCCTCCAGTGCACTCCTTCTCAAGCAACATAAATACAATCTCAAAAACTACGGTTACTGCCAATTTCAGGTTTCTGCACCCTGCCTCTATGATAATAATAATAATAAGACTCGTATTCTTTACCGCCTCAAAGTAACGAGTTCGGAACGAAAGTATTTAAAGTTGCCCCTGGGTGCCACTATACAGACCATGTGTGACCTCGGAGCACAGCATCACAGATAGAGATGAAAAAACCTTCGCCCGCATGTGGACCCCGGGAATCGATCCCGGGTCGTAGAGGTGGGAAGCGCGACTGATGACCACTACGCCAACCAGGCTCCTCTGGAACAGTCTTCCTAAAATCATCAAGTCCACCTTGTCTGTTAACTGTTTTAAGTCCAAACTGAAAACTCACCTATATGAACAGTCTTTTACTTAGTTTTTTTTCTTTTAGGTCTAAAATATTAGCTATACATAGTTGTACATGCATTTTTAGTTTATATTCAATATTTCTTTAGTCATTTAATTAGGAACAATTAGGTGTAAAGCGTATAGAACGCTAGATGTATACGCTAATCAAACTTATTTATTATTATTATTATTATTATTATTATTATTATTATTATTATTATTATGTGACAAAACTGTAAAATTGTCATACTAGATGATCCCTGTTATCCCTGGAGTCTTAAATGCATTTGGATTTGATTCAAAAATGGAAAGTTCTTGAGTTGAAATCCTATTTAAAGAGCCGTGGAATAACCGTAAATAGGATTTCAACTCGAGAACTTTCTCTTCCTATGGAAGCCATATTGGAATTACATATTCCCCCACATGAGCCTTGACATCGTGCACTAACCCAATGCCGCCGGGAATACGAATAAGGCTTATTCAGCATAGCGAGACTGTCATCACAAAATAATATAATTAATAACATATAATTACAAATCCACTTGGTATATTGTTTACCAAACAGTTAATTGATCATTTGAGTTACAATGAAAAGCTTGCAATGGATGGTTGATGAATTGAATAAGTGTGCTGCCAAAAACACTCAAAAAGAAGTAATCAGTCAGAGAAATTATTTGTCTTCCGTCATGAGAATCCAAAGTGACTGTGGGGTATGATATTGCTTCAACAACAACAACAAGAACCTTTATTTACCCTCAAATATTACAAATGCAAATACAATTATAAATAATATTACTAAATATTTAGAGGGTACTGGCACCTGAAATAACCATAGAGCTCTTTTAAATGCGGGGTTATGAACAATTGGAATGGAATAGTGTATGACTTTATTTTTCTGGGATTCATATAAAAATTATTTTCATATTATCTTTGTTGTTTGATAGAATCTCTGTTGTTCTATAGTAGAGAAAGGATGGAGCTGAATGATCAAAACAGTAACAATCCCTGTTTTGCTTATAATACATAAGAGGATTTCATCCTTTTTGACTGATTGATAGGTTTATATTAAAACAATTTGAGTCAATTTTGAAACATTTGCTACCGTTTGCTTCAAAGCCACAAAAAACAGTGGACCGCATTTTGGCAATGACTGGTTATTACCAAGTGCAATCTTTAATTTTCATTACCAAATGCATCATTTTGTATGAGATAATGTTAGGAGAATGGAAATGTTAACTTCCTTGGGCAGTTAGTTTCACTTATATCCTAATTATATTCTGAAATATTACACAAATAAGTTTTTATATATTATTTTTTGTTGAAAATATTACTGAGTTGTTGTTCTACTGATCATTACACATGTACATGTAGCATGCATCAACAGTCCCATTTTCTAAGCAAGCCAAGGAAACATGCAATACCAACTTCTTTGGAACTCTCAATGTCTGCAGAGCTTTGTTCCCGTTGCTAAAACCGCATGCAAGGTGAGTCAGCGATTTGATTTAGAATTAGAAATAGGTCGTTGCCACTAAACATCAAAAGACCATCCTTACTTACAGTAAAACGTCTATTTAACCAAAGTTTTTATAGTGGATTGGTTATGAAACTTTGCAGACTTCTATTTGTATGCGCGGTCGCGGTAATGATCTGTTCCAGGTGTTAAGCTTCATTAGTCTATTGCCCGTTTCTTCATTTACATCTTATTTGCGCGTCGTCACGGTAAGGATTGCGTAATGACGTCATTAGTCTTCATTGTTATTTGTGTTCGGCCATGGTTAGGATCTCAAAGCCTTTTGTTATTTGTGCATGGTCATGGTTGGGCCTGGGGTCTTTTGTTCCAGGTGCGATACCTTTTGTTATTAATAGGGACTTTAAGATGCGAGGACGGTGAGGACGACGAGAACGTCAAAGAACAATAGCCATGATTACAAAATACAATAGTTGTAACTAGCTGGAATGTAGCCAGCTGACCATCTGCTTGCCTTCGTCTTCACAAAGACACCATGAAAAGCTCAGGTTTGATATTCCATTGACAACGTCAACGTCAAACAAAGTTTGACAGTTTTTGTTTGTCTTTGAGAATGAACCTTTTACCATTTACTGTTCAAGAATTTTGCGCAAAGTCTAAAAAGAAAATGTATCAATGATATGGAAAAACTTAGCGAGAAATAATGTTTTTGACAACTGTCCTTGTCTTTGTTACCATCCTCGAATCGTAAAATCCCTATTATTTGTACATCAGTAAAGTCCCTATTATTTGTGCATCTTAAAGTCCCTATTATTTGTGCATCTTAAGGTCCCTATTATTTGTGCATCTTAAGGTCCTTATTATTTGTACATCAGTAAAGTCCCTATTATTTGTACATCAGTAAAGTCCCTATTATTTGTACATCAGTAAAGTCCCTATTATTTGTACATCAGTAATGTCCCGATTATTTGTGCATCTTAAAATCCCTATTATTTGTGCACGGTTAAGGTTTGGCTGTTTTCCAGATGCGATGCTTCATTAATCTATTGGCCGTTTCCGTGTTTACTTCTCAAAGGTTTTTGTTATTATTTATACACTGTCGCGGTTAGGATCTTTTGTTCCACTAGTGTAATGCTTCATTAATCTATTGGCCGTTTCCTTGTTTACTTCTCACGGTCGCAGTTAGGATCTTTTGTTCCACTAGTGTAATGCTTCATTTATCTATTGGCCGTTTCCTTATTTACTTTTTAAAGCCTTTTGTTATTTTTTCACGAGCTACGTCATATTTCAATAGGGAAAAGGAGAACAATAACATGGAACAAAGACTGTTATCGAGTTTCGTAAAAACTAATCAGCTCTATTAACTTTGATTTAACGTACTTCTATTCATTTTAGCCCCGCCAACATTACAGAAAATTTATTGGACAGAACCTTGATATTCAAACCTCGATTTCACGAGAATTTTTATATAAAAACAAAGTTTGGAATCTTAAACATTGTGTACACTGTACTCGATACTGCATGAACCTCGATAGTATTTCTAGTTTACTGTTTGGTTATTTTAAAGCAAATATAACGAGCAAATTTTTTATTCCCCTGGCACTTTCAAAAATCGAGGTTTTATAGGTTGCTGCAGATCATTGTAATATAGCTACGATATAACGCGCCCTCTCATTGGTTCAAATCTATGCTTTATTACAGCGATAAAATCATGGTATTCACTTGCCTGTTTTACCGCTTGTTTTACTGTATCATACAGTAAAAGCATTAGAGCACAACTTTCTATGACTGTATCGGCGAAATAGAGCACGCTTGATGTCGGGAGAGATACTCTAAACATTGTAAAATAACTCTTGTGCTCTAATGCTTAGATAGACGCAATATTCAGTCTCTTAGGCCAAAATTTCCAAAAGAATTCTTTCTGCTTGAAGCTCGTGGGGAGGGGGGTGCAGTTTGCCCTCCTGTAAAACAGAGAAAATGAGATTCAACAGCTGATTGATAGCAAACAATTTGGTGAACTGGAGATTGATGCTCACTGCTAAAGATAATTGTTTGCTCCTCTTTTTTTACCTGAAATAGGGTGGTCAATGTGAGTTCTATGTCAGGGAAAATGAGCCCGCTTTCCCGTAAATTGCAAGATACATTTTTGGGTTCAAATTTGACAGAAGAAGAACTGATTTCATTGATCAATCAATTTGTCAAGTAAGTGGATCGCATTATATGAAATGAACACAAAGTTGCGATTTTTTATCCTATCTGCTGTAAGGATAATGCACAGTATAATATATGTGTTGTGGTTTAAATTTGCTCTTTAGACTGAAATTTTCAAACCAATTTTAACTTTTTGTAATTTTTTTAGACTAGTTTAATTTTGATGTTTGTATATCGGGTTTTGTGAGCAGTCTGAAAAAGGCTTTTGTTTTAATTTGACAGTATTGAAGAGCTGATTGGGACATTCCTTCCTCATATTGCACCTACTACGTACCCCACTCACTCCCCATCAACCCACCTACCCACCTACTTACCTTTTCATTTTTTTACTTCTACCATTACTTTCAACTTACCTCTTCTTTTCTAATTTCTATGTTTCTTCTTGTTTTCCTTTTTTTTTCTTGGTCATGCCATATTGTACCTCAACGCTACTTTCTTTTCCTTTTTTTAATTTGGAATACCCTGGAATACCCCAAGATTTCAACTACTGACTCTTGGATTTGTCCTGCTTCATCCCCATTGTCCACGCAACCAACCGTTACTAGAATGGCTAAACCCTTACCAATTAATATTAATTATTAAGTTTAAGAGATTTCGGTGCATTGTTTAGTTTAATAGAGCCGAAACCAATTTTAGATTTGCTCACAATTTGGGCATCCTACTGATTAACAATAAAACTGTCTTACTATTTTTTTCAGCAGCATTATAGTTATGTCTGTTCAGACATCTGCGAGGTGTTCTCAAACTCAAGAAAACAAAAGCGTCTCGAATTTCAAAATTTTTAATTAGTATTCTTGTGCTTTTATCAAATTAAAACTGCCTTATTTCCTTCTCCGGCACCCGAGTATTACTGGTAGTTGCTATATTTTGTGTTAACAGTCAAATAAGGCAGTTAATGTACCTTGTATGCAAACAAAATAAAGATTGTTCTACTTTCGTATTTTGGTTTGTCTAATGTGCAGAACAATTACGGAAACCGATATATTGCGTAACTTCGGTCATGCGCATAGCCTTGACACTTTCCGTTTAACTTTTATTTTTTTGAAAAAAATTAATCTATTTTAAAAAGTACAGAGCTAATGCCGGTAGAGGTTTGTCAGTTAATGCAGTTCATTGGTTTTACAGAGCTCAGATGGAGGTCAGTTAATTATAACAGTATCACGTGTATATATACAGTCTATCTACTCTGTCGTCACATTTTCATTGTTCCAGTTTTATTCTTACGTTTTTATTCTTCCAGTTTTGTTTTTCAACTCTAAATCACCATAAAACAGATCTGCACTTGAAAAGTTTGCAACACCTAACAAAAAAGCCCACTTTAAGTGATTGTTTTGTTCAAAAAGTTGAAACTATCCATTTTATTTCGCAGCACTTATTATTTTGTCACTAGCCATGTATACGTTTTGTACAACCTCGTTTCCAGGGTTTTTTTTATACGGATCGAGAGACCTTGGTTTGGTCTGGTCACGTTCCTTCCAGAATCTGAAAGATTACAATTAAACAATTCTAAGGAAGGGGCAGTTAAATGTGACATTTGGTGGTACTTAGCCGACGGATGAAAGACAAATGACAAAGTCCATACTTAACTACCCCTTCCTCGAATTGTTTACTTTTAATCTCCCATATTTTGAGAGACACGTGACAAGACCCGACCACGGTTTCTCTCCGTCTCAGGAGCCCAGTTTTGCTGCATATTTTGACTTTTCTTCATGAACAGGGATGTTAAAGATGGAGTCCATAGGGAAAGAGGATGGATAAATAATAGTAAGTTGATTATAGCTGTTAAACTGCATTGCATTAATTAACAGTCACTGAACATGAATGCTTTGTTTACAAATACGACCACGTGCTGACGGTACAATAAACTGAGTTTATTAAGAACAATTTCGGGCTGTGTGGCCAGCACGCGATTGTGTCAAGAGTAGAACATTTCGACCAGTACCGCGGTATTTGAAGAAATAGAACTTTTCAAAATTTACGCAAAGATAATATTCTGGAGCAAATAGCACAGCATTCGATAAAATTTGACAAATTTTAAAATAAGTTTTACAGATTAGTTTTTAGAATCATTAGCAGTCTTTTGAGCCGTAAGTTCGATGTTTTAATGAAGATTAAATTAACTCAACCAGTATTCTGATTGTTTTCATACGTCGATGTCCTCAGCTATGGAACATGAGCACATTATCCGTAATTTAAAAGGTTGAAATCTGCATATTTTTTCCTCCATGTTTTCTCAATCATAAAACAAACAAATTCTAATGACCGGTCAAAAAAATCACTAGATGCTGTACAAGAAATCACTTACAACCACAAAAATGCATCAGTGCTCTTCAACTTACACAAGGTTTAGGAAGGACGTGCGCCATGTTTAAATTGCACATAAATTCAAGAATTGGCAAAAGTCCATTTGCGGGTCTAGAGCGTCATCGTAAATTACCGTCCAAATCTTGCATTCCTATTGGTCGTGTTTTGGATGGTTTTAATTTGAACTAGAGACAACTAATTCTCGATTTGTAAGTCGTTGATTGTGTGTTTATTTCTTTAAATACCATGTCTTTTAAGAAGGCAACTTAAATTTTTGTTTGTGGTGTTGTTTTTGGTAACAGTACTGACATAATAATGATTTATGCAATGGCTTATAAGGACAAAACACTTCCACAGATCACAAAACAATTGTTGGGATTGAAAGCACTTGCAGAGATTGAAGACAATTCTACTAATACAAACGCTTTCACAAATCTCTACACAGGTTAAGGGTAATGCAGGAATTAAGGAAACGGAAGAAGTATTACTGTTAGAGACTTTGGTCATTTCCTGTTTTCCCCTTGGATGTGCTGCTGACTAAAAATCGTTGTATTGTTGTTGGAAGTTTGTAATTTCAAAATAAACGACAGCACTAATAATGTTTTTAATGACGTTTCGGCCATTTCATACAGCCATTTTCAAATTACAGAAGTATTAACAAGAACAAGTGAATATTTAAGTACAAAAAATTTAAATTAGCATAACAGTGTTAGTTTTGACAAATAAATAATTTAGCTTTCACTGAGTCCCCTTGGGTATTAAGTGT
>JAOTRI020140988.1:0-10749 GCA_028564885.2 Zoanthus sanctaehelenae
CATTTTGCCATTTTGGCCGAGCGCTCGCCCCAATGGTTTTGCACCCTATCGCAATATGGCGGTCATAACCTTGGATTGGGGTATTGCGACGATGTCGATAGAATTATGTGAACAAATTCATTGTAGGACCGAATACATACATATCTACCTATTTTAACCCTAACTATAACGATTTTTTACCAACAGAGAAGAAACTATAAGGTGATCAGGAGGAGTTTTAAAATTATGTTCAAAGTAGTATAGATTATAGTGAGAAGAAATGAATTTTATGAAAAACACCCATTAAATATTGAACAAAAGAGAAAGTTACTGAACGGCAGATAAACTCTTTTCACTAGTACACGTTATCAGTGAAATACTCGATTGTTCAAATTACATGTCTGCAGAGCGCAGCTATAATTAGCATACCAGAGTTAAGCATTCCATGAAGGCCTCCAACGAACACCGTCTTGCTGGTATCCAAACGTGTATGGGGAATTCGAACAAAGTTTGTGTCCGACAAGACCCACGGAATAACTTGAACCTGTGAGGAGATAACGGAAAGAGTAATTCTTAGCCACTAGTCACCAGTGCAGCCACAACTAATTATTAATTTTGTTCTGATAAAAAGGGTTTACCTCGGTGTAGAAACCTGTGAGGTTCACGAGTGACGCAAAACAAAGAAAACAATTAAGTCAAAACAACAGATAAAACGAACGTAAGTTACAAAACAAAGCATCAACTTAACAGGCCTGATTTATCACAGAACTAAAAGTTACGATAATGCAAAAACGTCTGAGAGGCAGCTTTCACTTGCATACAACTGTGATAAACTAATTTATTTCAAACCTAAGATGATGTACTTGATAAAAAGTTTATCTCCCATTTCCGTAGTGTTAAGCAGACGCTGTTACTCTTTTCAACGGTGGAGTGATGCACGGAAAACTTACTGAGTAATGGCGGAAAAGAAAGCCTCACAAATATCTAAATCAAATCTAAAAATCTCGTCAGCCAAACCCGGGGCTAGAAGGCAAAGACATAGTCCAACCAATTGAGCCGAAAACGCCTCCACAACTCCATAAATGCAGGGCTTTAACTCATTAACTGGTTAGGTGATCAATGTTTTTTCAAAGTACAAATTATTGTTGCCAAACAACATCCGAATTGACCATTTTATAGTTCCTGAAAGGTTAACAAGCTTGTACAAGAAACTGAGACTTAGGGTGACCTGACACAGTTAGAGAAGCAGAAATTCTTTCTTATGATAACTTTTCCCACTTCTCTAACAGTGTTAGGTCAACCTAAGCCTCAGTTTCATGTAGAAGTTTGGTTACCGTTCAGGAACTGTAAAATGGTATATTTTAAAAACTTACTTCTTTGCTTCTGATCCGGCGGCTCGAGATCTTGAAGTACCAATCCCCTCCATTGCTGAAGTCATGTGTACATGATGCCAAGAGTGTTTTCACAGCTTTCTCAGAGTCAAATATCAGGTACACATAACCTGCCAGACAAAGAAGTGTGCCGGCAATTAAAGGAGGAAAAAGAAAGCATAACATACAAAAGTTCAAACAGATGCCAGTTTAAATGCACATTTGAAAAAAAAAATCAATCGAAAATGATCTTTAAAAATAAAAAGCAAACTTATAATGAGAGACGTGAATCACGAACTAAAAAACAAACATTTAAATGATTGTTGATTAAAGCATGTTTTTATATGTTTTTTAAACTTATAAATACCAAAAACTTATAACTTTTGGGCCTCACTTATTAGAAATTCGTTGTTTTTAAGCCAAAAAAACTTTCCTACCTCCCGAGGATGCATTTAAAACTCTGAACAATTGACGTTATACTAATCATTTCTAAACATTTTGTTCCTGGGACACAATTTGACATTCTTAAAATATGTTTTGTACCACTTCTCAAAACAACCCGAATACAGTATTTCGCATCAATGAAGATCTTCAAAAACACTAGCTATATATAGTCACATAACTGACACAGTATATTGTTAACCCTTTCACTCCCAATCAGTAATCAACACTCAACTTCTCCCTACATAACAAACACAAAATAAGACATTTGGTAATGAGAAAATGAAAATTGATCAAACAAGGCAAACTACTGAAGATTAAAAAGAAATTTTCCCAAACTTGTTCTACAAAAAGTATGGGCCGGAACAATTTGGAAAAACTTTATAATTCAAGTGCATATGAAGGAAAAAATTTTTATCGCTAACTAGTTCAAAAGTAGGTTACTTCTAGGTTCAATTTCTGAAAAAATTTTTGAAATCTGACTTTTATTTATTTTTTTACAAGCGCTCAAATTTGCAAATTCTAAGTCTTGGACGAACAATTCGGAGTCTAGGTTCTAATTAGGGTCTGACGTCATAAAAGTCCTTCGCCTTCCCGATTTTGCATTGTGGTTTCGCACATTCTCGTAGTTACACGTAGAGCTACAACACACGGATTTCCTATATATTTAAAGCTCTGCATGTACGACACCTTAATGCAAAATCGGGAAGGCAAAGATTTTAATTTTTTTTTCAGAAATTGAACCTAGAAGTAACCTACTTTTGAACTAGTTAGCGATAAAAATTTTTTTCCTTCATATGCACTTTAACTGGGACTTAAAGGTGCAAAGTGCAAAAGTGCTAAACAACCGAGTGTTAGCTACCTCTACCTTTCGGGGGATGGTGCAAATGACGACCATCTTTCCCCGGCCATTCAATCTTCACATTCCCAAATGGTTTGAATGCCATGATCAGCGAAGCTAAGACAGTAAGAAAAAAAAACGCAAAAGTCAGTTGATTTAATTTTACGGTGATCATTTTTCTCAGTTACACTCTTTTTTATTAGAAACGAAGATTTTTTTTCAGTACCAAAAGTTTCTTAATTTTTGGAGAATTTTGGTACTGAAAGTTTTTCAGCAGTTTCTTAGTGATCAAAATTTTGTTAAGGCCAAAAAATGATAATTGCCAAATCTTAACAACAAATCTTTACAAAACAAGACGAAACGAATCTTAAGTTACAATGCAAAGAATAATACAAGATTGAAATATGTTATAATTTCAGTTATTGCAAAAGCTTGCAAAAGTGTGAATGGTTTTCAATTGCCATTAAATTTGAAATAAACTTGAAGGTAAAACATCCAGTGCTTGTTATTCTAATCTTAGAAAGTTGATTATCACTAAATCTACGAGTTTCTTATCATTTTGGGTCGAGAACTGAAAGTTTCTTAACCAATTTAGATATCTCAGTACCGAGCTCGAGTTTCTTATAAAAGAAGGAGTGTAATAGAGTCGACTAGCTAGGCTTAAATTTTATTACACTCAGCAAATTAGAAACAAGATTACAATTTTTCTTTGTTTCACGTTTTGTGCACTGTCGTGCTAAGGATTTTTCATTTTTCGATGCATAATTGGTTTAATTAATTTTAATTAATTTATTTGCATTAATGTCATATCGCAACAAGGAAAAGAAGAACAAAACAAAAAGTACAACCAAGTATTTACTTAGATAATGTTTTTAAACGTATGATGATTTAATTTCTTTCAAAAGCTGGTGAAAGGAAGCCTGGCAGCGCTCGGCAAGCGGAAGTAAAATGATCGAAAAAGTAATTCCCAGGCCTCACTCGAAAGGGGTGGTGATGGATGGAATCAGTAACGTCATCAAATGTGTTCTTGCCTTTGGCTCGGGATTTACAAACTTTTCTCGAGTTCCCACAACATCCCGCGTGGTTTATTATGCCGGTAAACCCATAGAAAAGTATGTTTCTTGCTTAAATATTACGAGTTGCGTTTTGTTTTCACGATAGCAACAATTTTTGCTAGCGAATCACGTTAGCAATATCGCCTCATGCACAAGTGCGATTTCACGCTAAATACCTTCTCTTCAATAGCCAATCAGAGCGCGACTTCACCGTTAGCTATGCGATTTTTCCTAATACCTGAACCAGGCGTTTTATACTCTAACAAAACACTGCACATCGAATAGTTTGTGTAGCTTTTACTTCGTGTCTACAGAGGGCACAGATTTTTACCCCAACCTTAACTTGAACAATCACAAACCTTGTTTAACCCTGTGTCCCCTACAGGAAGCATAACCCGTATGTTTAACAAAACAACACCCATTGAAATTTAAAAACTAAAGAAGGCCGCACACTCGGCCAAAACACCGCGGCGCAACTTTCGCCAAGAAGAATTCAAGCGTATTCATCTCATGTGGTTTTTCCCCGCACACTGAGCGCTGTTATCGACAACAATTATCCAACAGCCTCCACAGATGGCGCCATTTGTGAGTCAATGTCGAATTACGCATGCGCGACGAAAAAATATCAAACATGTTTAATATTGAGTGCTGTTGCCGCAGCTGCAAGTCAGCGCTTGAAAACTTACTCCGCACACCTGGCGAATTCTTCGCGGCGGATTTACTGAGCGCTGTTTTAGCCTGGTGTGCAGCCTGCTTCATTAAGGACGCAATCGGGCTAAGTGCTTGGAAGCATAGAAAACGATAATCAAAACTTGCACGGTCAGGTCGCTGCTAGGCTGCTTGTTGTATATAGGGTAAACAGGCCTTGGATTTATATTTTTCATATCGTCCAAAAATAATCGCTAATTAACCTTGTTAGAAAAAGCCATTCTTAACTATGGCTTTTTCTTTATAGACGAAAAACTTATTTTCGGCGATAACCCGGATCAAAACTGATTGATTGACATGCTGAAAAAAATTTAGACAATCTGTCTCGGTTGCGGTAAAAAAGCAGACGAAATCTACAAGTACATGCAACAGAGTTATGACGTTTTCTGTCGGAATCGGCCCAGAGTATAGTTTATTGTAATGAGAATTGTTGAAGTTATTGCAGCTCCGTTCTTTGCCTCATTTCATATACTCTGTCATTTTTCCAGCTAGATTTTGTTTGTGATGAAACAAAAACTACCACAGTGTGTTTTATTGTTGTTTGTACTTGATTATGTTTAAAGAGTTCACAGTAGAACGTTCACTATTCTCATAAACCATTGCTCACTGCTTGTAGTTTGGGCTTCCTGGTGAGCCCACATTGAAATCCTAAAACGTGTAATCGTACATCGTACCATTACAGTGGTATAACCAAGAGGGCACATTGTATACTTAATATGTATATTATGGCTCATGCGCATGCTTTTGAGCACTCTAAGGATTGGGTGGAGAATTTCCATGAAAAAAAACGCTATTTGCATTAATTATGCATTGCTCACACTTTGAGCACTCTGGTGAATCCACGATGAAAACATACAGCGTGAAACCATAAATTGCGTGCCCAGGTTCACAAGCTGCTATAAATGCCACTGGGGTAGTAACTGGAGGTACTTGCAAATACATACGACCTAATGTTTGTAATATTCATTTTTATGCCTTTCCAGGCACAAATTTTCATGGCCTGGCAATGAAGACCTAAAATATCACAGCTTTGCATGTTTAATTCCATGACCTGTACAAACCCTGAAACACTCACCTTCTGTAATGTCCCAAGGAACACCACCCAGGAATACTTTAGTTGAGTAACTTGGATTTTTATAATGTCGAGGCGGTAAAGGACCGCTCCATTTGCAAATTGATTTAGATGATTCTGCAACATACAAGAATCATAATATGACATCAGTGCTTAACTAGGACAATAGAATTTAATTTTCAGTATAGAGCAAGTTCTCAACAGATTAAGGAAGAATGACAAGTGAAAACTCCTCTTAATAGGTTGGTGATCATGATAAAATCATGTACCAACCCTTTTATTAGAATCACTGCAAATTGTAACCAGGTAAACCAGTCAACTATTTAGAAAACATGGTGAATTTGACCCTGAGATCATCAAGGACAAATTCATTCAGTAGTCTGATTTGGGGATATAATCCTGGGTCGCCTGCCTTCAAATCCCCAGCTCTGACACTGAGCCACATTGCCTACTCTTAATCCAGATTAGAAAAAGAGATCAGTCCCACAAGTTAAACAACAAAGATTATCACTACCAGTACCTGTTTCAGAACTTATGAAAGGCTTTGACCTAAAAAGGTCTTGCACAATTGGGTCACAAAATCCAAATGTATTATTTGTACCACCCCACCGTGGATCAATCAACAAGTTTGTTGCTGAATGGGATGGTAACTCATGTTGCTGTGGAACAAGGAACTGTGGCTGGGGCATTTTGCTCCTCCGTGAGAGAGCTCCACTATAAGATGGCCGAGGACTGAAAAGCTCTCCAGCATCTGGAGACGAAACTGGGGAATATGGGTACATAGGCATTCCATATATGGACTGATTTGCTAAATGTGCTGGAGGCAAACTGCTTGGGGGAGTGGCCACACTCAGTGGTTTCATGAATGCATCCTAAAAGAGAATGCAATTATTATAAGAAATTAATAGATATTAATTCATTTAAAACATAACACGCAAGTTCATTTTAGGTTTAATTAAAATGGTGAGATAAGCGTATTTTGATTTAGGGTCACTAACTCAACGAGTTATGAAGATTTAATGCACACATTAAATACATGCCTTTCAAAAAAGAGCAATCAAAATGAATTTGAAAATATTTCACATTTGAAAATTTAAAAACCAATTGCCAAAAGGATATTTAAAACAAGCAATGTACAAACTCATGAAAGTACTGTACCTTCAGTTTTAGTCAATAAAAATGATTTAAAGTTGCACCTTCATATGAATTTTAATAGTTTTTTTTTCTTTTAAATGTATAAACCTTGAATCACATTTCTAATATTAATACTATTTTATGTTTTATTTAGAAGAAAAAAGATATTTTTTATTTTAAACACAAATCACTATAAAGTGACATTTAAGAAGTTATAGCTAAGGACATCTTAAAATTATGATATCGAGTTAGAACTTAGAGGGAGGGAAGCAAGAATTGAATCCAGGTAAAGTTTAAAATTCAATGGAGAATTAAGGTTTGGTGGAAAACTAGTTGCCTCTAATAGAAAGTATTGGAAAAGTGTAACAGATAGCTGACCCATCAAAAAGTATGGAAAACAGACGGAAAGAAGATATAATTATTATAATTTTGGTGTGAATGAAAGTACTGTCAGTAGTTTTTTAACAACTCAGGTCTGCTAGTGGAGGTGAGATAATTTATGCAAACTGCAGTTGCCATGCAACAAGGAGTTGCATCACATTGCTCAGGACACATGTTCTCAAGAGATTCCACTGCGGCAATATGAACAGCTAACAAAATTAAAGTGAATGTAGTAAGTTTCAAACAGTCATTCTCAATAATTAGCATTTTTAAAAATCGTTTAAACTGTTTTTTTTAAGAACTGATGTGTAAAAAACAGTAGCATTACACATTCAATTTTAAAACTTTAAAAAGTATAGTCAGACCTCAAAATTAAAAAAAAATCATCGCATTTTTGCGACTTATTGCAAAATTTAAGGTGCAAAATTCAAAAAAGTCGAAAAATAATTGTAAGATAGTGACTCCTGGCAGCCACCTTTTTAATAGCTGTGAGAGATGTAGATTGGACAAGAAAACAAGAAATAGTGACTGCTTTTGAAGCTTTAGTTACAAATGAAAAAATATAGTTGCAAATGAGACTGTATTGGTCGTAATTTAGAATCCTGCTGGTTATATCCATGGTGAAGTGGGTCTGAGAGTCTGGCGAAACTAAAAACTTTCACAGAAATTACAATTCTTTTTTTAAAAAAAAATTATTTGTTTTAGTCAAACCTGTTGAAGGTGAAGAGAATGCATCATTTGTTCAGCTGTAACAAGGTCATCCCACAACAAAGGACTTGATGAACGAGAGTCTGGTGGTGTTGGGGGAAAGTTTGGAAAGCCCATGCCATGGCCAAAACCATTGCCAAGAGGTGGTGGTGGAGGGTGTGGAGGAGAAAATAAGCTCTGACTGCTTGTTCCTGGAACACAAGCAATTCTCATTCATCCTGATCAAACTTTACAACAATACAAATTGATTCCAATTAAAGCTACCAGTTAAATGCCAAATTTGAATGGCTAGTTATTACCATAACCAATTTCTAAATATCCATCAGCAAGGCCTTCAATTTGTTCAAATTACTTTTACTAAAAACAAAGTCAGTGAACAAAACTTGACATCTAATTAAATATGCAAAAACAAATATCTCGAAAAACTAAACGTAATAGTGAAAACATCAACACCATTTTTCTAGTTTTATGAAGTACTTTTCAAGTAGTGCAAAAACGCGTTCGAGTTTTTCACTTTATATACGTATGCACACACACTTTACCCGGCCCAGACCCAAACTCTTAAAGAAATATACGCGATAAAACTCCACGTACAGAATAATTATGCCCCACCACAGAAACTATCCCTAGTTTGATAAAGATTTCAAAAACTTGTTATATTGAATCTTAAGATTATGTATTTCAAGATCTATTAAAGCGTCACTCAGTGGACAAGATGAGGCACGCCTGAAATCTGTGAGCAAGAGAACTACAATTCGTCAATTGTCTAAAGGCGTTTCAGTCACGGCTGTAACCTCAGAACTATATATTACAAACTATAGTCTATACCATACAAAATGTACCAACCCAGGGAAAATAAAAAATGGAAAGCATAAAAACAGTAAAACCACAGTCAAATGCTCCACGAGTTTCTGAAATAATCTATCCCTGAGTTAACAAATAAACTTATTTCTAAAAAATGCCACAGTTGCAAAAAGAAACCGGCTTAAAAAAAATTGTCTGCAGCAAACGTTGATCACTACAGAAATAGCACACATTCGCGAAATCAAACTTGCTCTAACGCATTAGTTCGGTTATTAACCAACATAACAAAGATACATACCTTGGACAACCAAAATGTAGAATATTTAAAGGGAAAAAATGCGTTCAGTGATTATTTAAACACGACAGAAAACGTTACATTTTTCGCATACTCACTGGGCGCATTTTCGAGCGCTGATCCTAACAACGCGTTGATCTTCTTGAAAATGTCGCCTCCTTTATCATCTCCTTCTCGTTCATTTACCTATAATCAACAAAATGATAAAATCACATCGTACAATAGTAATAAACCTAGCTTTCAGTGAAATCCAAGCCTTTCTATACCTTTGTTTTAAAAACATATTTGTTGAATGATTGCCTGCAAAACGATAGGCGGATATAGCTATTATATGTGCAACTTTGACATGACACATATCAACACAGTTTAGCACAACATTTCACGAAATATTTCAAGATAGTAAAAAATTTAAAAACAACAGCTGCCACAAGAAAATTTAGCCTATATCACAATGTGTAAAAAAATTGTACATAATCCACGTTAGAGTCAGCAACCACTGACCCAGTTAGGTCAAATCTAATACTTTAAACAAATCTTACATTTGTTTTCTCGTTGCAAAACCCATCTTCAAAATCAGGTTAGCAATAAAGCTTAAACATGTTTTGTTAAATTATATTTCATCCTAACGCTAGCAGTAATTTTTAACGACGTTCGAGAAGCGAATGTGTCCACTTCCGTTTTTAAACGAAAATCTTGTTGTTGAAGGATTGTTTTCCTTCATGCTGAATGAAATTAAAGACGCTGAAAGGACATGCCAGTTTTCTGAAAACATTGCTTCTTCGTGAGAAAATGCCGTAGAAAGCAAAAAGAAACAAGTAGTAAGCTCGAATCGTCTTTGTCATTGAGAACCTTCGGTGTTCAAACTCAGTGAAAGAATTTTTTTTTAGAAATTAGGTCACAACTTTGAATTATGCTTCACCATTTTCACTCTTACCTCTTGATTCATTATCTATACACGACAAAAATGCAAGAGTTCTGCTCTTGACCAATGCTTTCTACGTCTGCTATCTGTACCTCATTGCAGTTTCTCGAGGTTTTCTCGGGGGTTATAAATATTCACGGCAACGTTACCCAACTTTGTTTATCGTCCCACGTGCAAATGCCGTCCGACAAAAAATTTTTTTAGTTCAATGAAGATCGAGCTTGATGATTGGTTAAACGAACAATAACATCTTTCTACTGTCCAATCAAATTTTAAAATAAATAACAATTTGCTTATTCCGTTTTCACCGCACGTGTTTTGCTCGGCCCATTTTCTTTTCCACGGTAAAATTCTAGTTAAAACAAAGTATAACATTACTTATGAATGATTATTTATAAGCGTTTTCAAAAGTATAATATTGCAAGGGTAAAATTCTAATTAAAACAAAATAACATTACTTATAAAATAACTAAGATAGTACGTGCGCTCTGATTGGCCGAGAGGCGTGTTTGCATGAGAGTATGTAAACATGGTTGAGGAAGTTGTTTTATAAAAGCAATAGAAAACTTTTTTTTCTGTGTTTGCATGGCCTGATATAAAAACTCGAGTGGTTGGAAGAATTCTCGACAATTATGCAAACCCGAGACGAAAACGAAGCTTAAATATGAATGATAGTGTTATAATGTTTGGCCTGTTAAGGGGGCGTCCTAAAATTGATTTGTCACCGCTTAACGTCCATTGGACGTTAAGAAGGGGAGGGGGGTCCAAGGGTTGCCAGTGGACGTTATAGAAAAAAGCTTGAAAATAGTGGAAACGCTCTCCAGGTATTGAAAGAATTGAATAAGTAGCTCTAATATTTAATATATCATCAAGCAGCGAAAGTGAAGGTTATTTTCTTCAATGCATTTTGCAAAACGATGTTCTAGGGTCAGTCGCTTGAAAATTTTAGATTCCACAATTTAAATTAGTATAATTATTTACTTACATTTTTATACTATGTATATAATAAAAAAGGCCAAAACAATAGTGGACGTTAAGG
>JAOTRI020140999.1:0-10749 GCA_028564885.2 Zoanthus sanctaehelenae
CAATCAGTTATCAACACTCAACTTCTCCTTACATAACAAATACAAAATAAGACATTTGGTAATGAGAAAATGAGAATCGACTAAACAAAGCAAACTGCTGAAGATTAAAAGTAAAATTCTCTCAAATTTGTTCAATCAAAAGTATGAGCTCAAGTGGGGAGAACTTAATAATTCAACTGGGACTGAAAGGGATAATGACATATTAAATCAATTTGATAGAACTTGAATATTTATATGAACGGATGTGTGAAACCGAACCAGAAACGTTCAATGGATTCCTGCAGACAGAATATATGTTTTTATCAGGAGCCCATAAGTAGGAGCGAACAACTTCTATGTTCTAGTGTGTCGGGGTTTTTACGAGCCCGGAATTATTTTTAGTTCAGTTCTCGTGAAATCAAACCAATCACATGCGTCCATACATAATGATAACGTCAATGTTAGTTTCTATGAATTGTCTGATTCCTCAGGGACTAAAACTTCTAATGAAATTTCCCAATTAAAGCGGTCTAAAAATGTATCAATTCGTAAAAACGATGTGACATAGGTCTGTTATGGGAGTTAATGTAATGGAAGTGCGTTCGGTGTGTACATATATAGAAAGAAATAAGAGCAAAATAACATATATAGCCCTTGACGGGAATCAAACCCCACATCTTCGGTTACTAGTCCGACGTGTTAACCACTACACCACAAGGACCAACCACGCTGGTAACGCAGCGTAAATTATGCGTACCTATAATTTATGGTGTTCAACTTACCAATAGAGAAAAATAACGCCCTGGGAACCCCTACAGTTACCATCTACGTAACATTGTCCGGTTGCGTTACAGGCGCGGTTGGTCCTTGTGGTATAGTGGTTAACACGTCGGACCAGTAACCGAAGATGTGTGGTTTGATTCCCGCCAAGGGCTATATATGTTATTTTTCTCTTAATTCTTTTTATATTATGGGAGTTTCTCGCTCCTACTTATGGGCTCCAAGTTTTTATACAATTTGACGGATCGTAGTCGGATTCATGTGATCGGGGCCTTAAAACATTAGTTCAAACTGAAGCCGCACTCGTGCCAAATCTCCATCCACGACAAGTATTAACACGGCCATATAAACTGTTGTCGGCTTTTTGTTGCAATACTTTTACTGAATCTTGTAATTTACGTTCGCAACGTGCACAAGAAACACCGTTTCACATTTAGTATATCCACTATTAGTATTTTAAAACATAAGGGCTATTACACATACTGCAATCTAATTGGCTCCCTAAACTCGGGCTATTCGTGATAGTCCGAGGTGACGAGTTTAAGAAAACAATGGCGGTTCATTAACGTTTTGTGGAGGTGTCAAATGACTATTTACAAGAACTTCTAGAAAGTTCAATACCCGAGAAGACAAAAAAAGCTACTAAGTATGGAATGAAAATATCCAGTGGTAAAACACAAGCTTTAGAAAACAGAGATACTGCTACTTTTTCATAGATTTTTTACGGACACAAAGGAGAGTTGCAAATTGAAAACTTTTCTCGTGTAGCATCTACAAATTATTATGTATTTATATTCAATTTTGGCCCAATATGTTGGAAAATACTAAAACAGTTAGACCTCTCGGCCTCATGGGCTATTGCCTTGTAGTCCATGCGGCCTCGAGGTCTATGTTTTAATTGTCCCAAACGATGCACGTATTCATATATACTACTATTAAAATTCCTCAGAAAATGAGAACTGTTTTTCAATGCCCTATTTTTTTGTCTCGATATCTTTCATTACTTTAAACCATTCACAAAAATAAGAACAATTTCAAGAGCTAATCAGTGAAGCTGAACTAGCTGAAAAATTAAGAACACTGAGCCTCGTCAAAATGTTCTTGTTCCTATAAGAAAACCACGTATTTAGAGCTCGAAAGAATCATCTTGTTCCATTGGCCTGTGTCTGCCTAATCAACCTTTTTGCAAAGCGTCCAAAGTTTTCTCAGCCAACACATGCTTCATGTAGCAACTCAAAGTGAAAACGGAAAACGGCGGGCCGAATTACCCGAGATTTGATTGTGGTAGTCGAACTTAATCTTTTTTTTCCAAAATTAAAGTAAACTTACACACCTTAAAAACTTCTTGGTTGATCATCAAACTTTTTGAAAAAGGTAGTGAGGGAAGTCACGGACTGCTCAGTTAGGGCCTGTTCACATGAGGCGAGATATCTCGGGGGCTGGGAAAACTCGGTCCTCCGAGATATTTCGGGCCGATCCAAGTTTCTCTACATTTACTTTATGTTCCAGCCATTCCGTTCACATGAAGCCGAGACAACTCGGGGGTGCGAGATATCTCGGTCTCGAAGGTAGGGATAGCCCTAGAGGTAAAGTTGTCTCGGTCCATGTGAACGGTGCACACCGAGATATCTCGGTGGTTAGTGACAACTTCGTGGATCGTGCGCATGCGTTTCTATCAAAATGAGACAAGACGGCGGTTACTTAAAAACATTAATGGAGTCATCTCGGGGTCAAGTTTTCTCATGTGAACCAGCGACAGTTTCATTCCTACAACAACGAGATAACCCTATCCCCCTAGATATCTTGCCTCATGTGAACAGACCCTTAGTATGGGAATAAAATGAATTTTGAATGGTTATATAAGGGAATGTGTATATGCAAATACATACAAAAGGAAATCAAGTTTTGTAATATACTGCCGGCCGAATGGTTTCTCACTCTGTTAACTGTTACAAACATTGAAAATTATTTCTCAGCTTGTTCATCATATATTTCTTTTATTAAAAAGCTAAAAAAAGTCAATGTGTTGGTAAAAATTAGTGTGTGCGCTAACGATAAATCGGACGCGCTATCCATTCAACGAAAAAATGGTAATTCTGGTATGACTTCAAATGAAACACAAAAATTTTGGGAATAATTTTCGAAAATTTAGAATAACCTTTAAAGTTTGTCCAAAAATTGGAAATTCCGGTATTTTCGAAAAATCTGTGTTTCATTCGGCCTGTTTTGGCTGTTTTTTCGTTCCAGGCCCACAGCCGAGCTAAAATCCTACCACGTGAAAAACAAAAGATACTTGGGTACTGATCATGTGATTGTCCGTGTGACGTTTCGACCACAAAAATTCCTGGAATTCAAACAGGATTTTTTTTGTTGAATGGAAAGCGCAAGAAAATTCAGTTCTCTAGAAATTGCCTATTTTAGTTCGACATAAGTACGGTTTAATTCGACCAGTCGCGATTCGATCGGAAGTTGCAATGTGGGAGAATTTTGGTGCCTCGTTACAGAGCCAGTAACACTAGTAATTAATAAAATGGCTTTTATGGCGTCCTTATTTGGAATTGGGAACCAGTTAGAAGTTTTAGCAAAATCAATATCGTAACATTAGCATTCTAAATTGGGTTGTGAAAGATTAATAAATCACTTAAGGATTATAATCGGTGATTGAGCAAATGCTACAGCTGAAGTCGCATCAAGTTTACAAAAGCTCAAAAATCATCTAAATTAAAGGAGAGTTGAATAGTAAAACTAAACTACTTTGCTTGAATCTATTTGTATAGGAGATTAACTCTGTGATGTTATTTTTTCAAATTAGTCAAATCACATTGAGAAATTTAATATAAAAATGAAGAAAACTCTCAAGAAAATTATTGATACCATGGTCGCAAATGAGCTGGTCAGCGGTGTGATATGATATAGAACGATTTTCAGAGCATAAATGTCAATTTGCTTCAGTATTTTGACAGGTCTTGTGAATTATTTTTTAATAAAAGCAAAAATTAAAACTGTACAGAAATCTTTTTTCTCGTTTTAAATCGTAACCTTCGTCATATAGAACAGCTGAAATCGCAAAATATCGTCTTTTCATTGTAAAATATCAAACTATTTTTAACTGGTCGGCTAACAACTAAAAAACTTCATATAATTGTTTTATTATGCTAAAATTTTCAAATGATGAAAATTCAATTTTTAGGATTTATTTCTCATTTAATGAAAGAACTGCTAAATAAACTCTGGTATACGACATGTACACATACATTACATAAATAAAGAAATGCATGTGACCACTCGCAGGTGAATTATTTTTACTTTAAAAAACCCCTGGATATTTTTGAAGCGAAATTAAACTCTTAAAAAAATTAACATATTTAGTTGTTAAAATATTCTTGTAAGTTTCTCGGCCACACAATTCGTCAAAATCAATCTTTTAATTTTATTTAGTATTACGTGTTGAATAATCTTTACGAATATTAATTACTCTTCACTTTCAAACAAAGAAAAAACATGCATTATGATAACAATCTATAACTCTTGAAAACACTTAAGTATAATAACAGGTAAAATTTTAGGTTATAGAGTTAATTATGTAAACTGTTTTGATTACTGGAAATGGTTGTTGAAAATCTGATTAAAGCAACCAAGTTTTTAGAATATGCTGGATACAAACACGATGGACAATTAGCTTTTAAATTTATGCAGGCCGGTCATGATCGATCATGGATATCTTCATTTAAATATTTTGACTCTATTTTGCAACAATTTCTAAAATCGCGCGTAAGCTATAAATATAAATTGACCTGAGGTGTCCCAAAGAGACGAAGTTACTGCATTAGGTTTAACTGTTTCTTATATGTTGAGAGATCATTGGTTTCTTTCTTTAAGTTTTTGATAATAGTTATTGCCGCACGTGAACTTCATTCTCGCAGCATATTTTGTTCAATTTCTGAGTTCCTTTGATCGGAAGAGGATAAAATTTCCTTCCGTAACGAGTAAGACGTCAGCGATTCCAGGTTCAGTTCTTTGTTGGGTTGCTTGCCTTGGTCTTGACAAACCCTTAGTGACAGCTTACGAAGACAATATCTAAAAGCTTTCCTGAACTCTCGATTAAAATAAGCGTAGATTACAGGGTTACAAACGACATTTAAATTCGGTAAAATTAAAAAGAATGGAATAAAAACAGCTTTTCTCGAGGAACGATCCAAATGGTTGAAAACGGACCAATCGTTTTGGACGATCGTAAATAAAATAAAAAACGGGCACCAACAGACGCAAAATGATCCAATGACAATTGCAAGAGTTTTGGTAGCTTTAAAATCTCTGGAGAGGATCAAATGACTTCGTTTAATTTCCTCGCCTGGACAAACTACCTCTTGTTTCATCCTTCGGAATTGTTTCCAGGCGGTGGCATATACAAAGCAGTAGTTTATGACTAAGATTGCCAGTGGAGTCATAAAGCCCACTGCCATTGCCACTGTGTAAAACACTTGACTCTGATTTGAACAGCCAGGGCTAAGACCTGGATGTCCAGGCCACTCCACAATGGACAAACTTGCTAGGAGAACGGCATACGCCCATACGCCGCATATAGCGGTGTAAGCGCGTTTGTTTGTCATTTCTATATAGTATGTAAAAGGTCGAGTGATCTTCAGCCGTCTATCGACGCTGACTGCCGCAAGGTTTGCAATCGAGGCCGCTGCGCACGCCATGTCTGTCCAAATCCACATGCGGCAAGCATGAACCGGTTGTATCATGGCAGGGTTCCAATGTTGGGCGATTCGAAACGGCAGAGATGTCGAGCCGTACAGCAAGTCGCTGACGGCCAGCGAGACAATGAACCAGTTGGTGGGGCTTCGTAATCGTCTGTCTACATAGATTGCCAAACATATCAAACTGTTACCAACAATGGCGGCCAACATTATAAAGCAATAATAGGTCAGCAACATTTTATGCTCGAGATCTTTGCCAGCGCTTCTCTTCAAAATGATACTTTCATTGCTGGGTATAGAAATCGTAATATTCCTTTCACTACTCGTAAACATAATATATATAAATATATATATATATATATATTGCTTTACCAGGTATGAACTTGTCAACGATTGGTTTATCACTTCTGTTTTTAAAAATGTCTTCTTATCTTTCTACGATTTCGTCTTGTTCTTCCTGAATTGCCAGACCACTGCGAAGAAAATCTGTCTCAAGTGAATAGAAAAAGAAATCAAATTTAATTTATTAGGATAAATATCGCCCTGAATTTCAATATCATTACTTATATGTACAATATATATTTATGTTTTGTTTTCATCCTTTCCGGTTTACATGTTTGAAAATTAAAGAGTCTTCGCCGTTTTCAGAAAAAATTAAGCTTTTCATTGTTTAACAAACCTTTCTAAAGTGATCGTGAAAAAGATAAAAGCATTGAATAAAATGTGATTATTCTATTTAAGACAACTTCATTTTTTTGCAATAAATACTTGTTGTTTTGTTTAAAATTCAGTCACAAGCCCTTGGGGGGTTGCAGTTTTGTAATCTCGGCTTTAGTTTTGAAACAGCAGAACAACTTTAAATCGTCAATAAATAGCAAAAACACATCAATTTAAGAACCTTTTAAATTTTTTCTTTGTTGTTTAGTGGTTAAACAACGAAAAACAACAGGAAATTACTTAAGAAACAAAAAAATTGTGTGTTTGTTAAATCAAATTAGAATTCGTCCAGAAAGAACCCTAAACCACAGCACAAACAATTGACACTTCACGTTCCTTCTTCATTCGGCGCCGAGTTAAAAGGTAGTAAGAACAACATAACTAGAGATTTTTAAAGAAAGAAAAAACAGCAAAACTTATGTCTTCAAAACAGTGTAAAGTAGGCAATCCGTAATAACTGAGCTTGATCAAAAGATAGAAAATAGTGTATATTAATTATTATATCGCAATCATATCAGAATCACTGGGTGGCCTCGATTACATTTACCGATTCATTGATATGTTAAAGATTTTTCAGCGATAAACTCCTGTCTTGGCCAAAAGGAAGTCAGTCAAAGTAAACTTAAATTTTCGATTTTATATGAATCCCAAACAAAGATATTTCTTGCTGGTTTAACTTTTTTATCAAATAAACGAGTAAGTTAAACTAAGCAGTTTCTCAATTTTTGTTGTTAGGTGCTAGAAAAAAAAATTAAAATGTTGACAGGTTATCATTGAAAATAGAAATTTGCTGATTGCGAGAGAAATTTACGAGCTTGTTCCAGACCGTAGGAAAATTGCCTCAAGCCGTGAAAATCTTTATTCGTTGCATTTAAAACATCTTCATAAATATTTTGTACATTAGTTTGATAAATATGATTAATGTATCAATATGTTTTCAACTGAGCAAATTTTGTTTTGAAAAGAAAAAGAAGTTTATTGGAGCTTTTATATATATATATATATTTTACCTGCTTGATCTGAGAATCAATTTAACTTTAAGTAATGTAATTTGCAATTATCTCAAAAAAATTTTCGCATCCGACATCAACGCTTTGTTCCATGCAGTTTAATTCTGCATTTTTAATATTTTTGAAACATATCCCATTAGGCGAAAATAAACACTACACCTGTTTTTAGAAAGGCGAGTATTGGTTTCTGAACGAAACAGTTTTTGAAAATTTAAATTCACACCAATAAATTACTTTAAGAATTACTTTGTAAAACAACTTTTAAAAATTGAAAAAAACATTTTAACGTCCTTAAATTTACTGGTAGATTTAGGCGCCTGTAGTAAATTTCTAATCCGTAGTGCAATACACAGATGTGTGGTTTGATTTTGACACCACTGATCAAAAAGAGCAAAATGAATACATTAGAAGATTGAATCAAACTACTTTGAGGAAAGGTTTTGACTAATGGTTTAAATTTTTCAAATTTCAGTGTTACTAATAGAATAGAATAAATGTCATTGAATCAAGCATTGACTAGAATAAGTTTTGTTAAGACTAGAAAAAATTTGACTGCAAGTAAGCATTCATTACAGATGTTTGCGTTTTCAGTAGTTTATTGCATGGCGTTTTTCAATTCTTTTTTATGGAATCGGCTTATATTGTACGTTAGAAACTCTCAAGGAACAATTGCTTTATGAAAGAGTTTTATCTTTAAAGGCATTTCATAACTGTTCGTGACCATGGGGAGTCCACTGAAAGCTTAAGAGGCCGCTTATGTCTAATAATCTAACAAAATAAATTTTATTTCTTTAATGCACGTTCAGGGCGGACATGGTTGGCGCAGTTGGTAAGATCTCTGCTTTCCAACCACGAGGTCCCGAGATCGATCCCGGCACTTTGCCGAGATTTGAATCTTTGTGTGGCCTTCTTTTCCGCCTAAGCAAACTCAGCTTTCCATCCTCCCGGGGTAGGTAAATGAGTACCAGCATCTGCTGGGAGCTAACCTGCGATGGATTAGTATCCTGTCCAGGGAGAGTCAAAGACTCTCATCCGCTTAACACTACAGAAACCGAAGATAAGTGCCTTCTCTATGGGCCACTAGGCTCGAAAGGATTTAGCTTAGCTAGCTAAATTGGGTACACAATGGTAAAGATGAGATACAGTAAAGCTAAATCTGTTACAAGTCAAGTGGCTCATAGGCCTGGCGATTACACTCCCAGTTTGTGAAGTGTAAATATTAAAGCAGATTAGTATATTTAACCTTGAGACTCAAAGAGGTTTGCTCCCATTAGCCACTGGTACTTATTTACCAAATGCGTACGGATGGAAAGCTGGGTTGCCTAAGGCAGAAAATACGGTCACAACACAATTTTAATTTCTGCAAAACCTAGGATCTAACTGTGGACTTGTGGCTAAATAGAAGGCAAATATCCTACAAGATGCACTGACCATGCCCACTTAGTTACAGTAAAAGTATAAAAACAAGTTGAAACATCGATCTTCTTTTGTAAACAAGTTACGGTACTGCATCACTGCAATTTTTTAGCTTTGAAAATGATTGTAAATAAGAAATGTGGACTTATGGCTACAAACAGGACAAAAAGCCCGTCGCAATAGAGATAAAGAGGAGATCATGGAGATGGATTGTGCACACACTTAGGAGAGAAGATGGTAACATTGTCAAAGAAGAACTGGAGTGGAATCCACAGGGAAAACGTAAAAAAGGGCAACCAACACAGAGCTGGCGGAGAACACAAAAGGCAGTGATGAGAGCGAAAAACATCACCTGGACAGAATGCAAAATGAAGGCAAAAAACATTACGAAATGGAAAACACTACTGGAAGACCTCTGTTCCACCTAGGAACGCAGAGGATTAAAAGAGAGAGAGAGAAATGATTGCAGTTTTATACCACCTGAAAGGGACACTAACTCCTAATCAACAACAGTATTAAATGTTGAGGTAACTTTGGCAAAAAACTAAGTCATACAAAATTAATGTTCCAATCTCAATATATCTTTGGAATACAACCCCAAACCTTGCAGACGAGAAGTAGATCTAAGAAATACGCTAACCATGCCACTGATACAAACTATAATTTAAGGGCTTAGTACGACCTTTTCCAAGCTCGTGAAAGCTATACTTTTACATTTTGGTTTTTGAATTTGGACTGCAGCAAATCAATCATAGCATAAACCAAGCATTTGGCAAATCAAGCACAGGGCAAAGTTACTCATAGCGTAAATAAACCATGGGGCATATCAACCATGGGAAAAATTATCTATACGGTCTATCAACCATAGGTCAAAATAAGCCATGGAGAAAATCAACCATGAAGCATATCAGTCATTTCTTTAATTAATCTGGGTCAAATCAACCACAGAACAAGTAAGCCATGAGGCAATAATAACTAACTCACAAAATCTCTACAACTAATGATTGCTAAAATCAATTATTAGACTTACAATAGTTCCTTGGTTTGGCTGCAGTGCCAACCTGGCTTGCTTTCTTCTTTGTTTCCTGTAGTATGTCTCAAATGTCTCTCTTTCTCCCTAATAAAGTCAAACTAAGTTACAACCTGTGATGTTCAATTCGGACACCAGTTACTTAATACTGGAACTAAAATATCTTTAAAAGAAAGGGCATGAAACGTGCTTTTTAATTCGTTTTCTTGGTTGGGACAGTGGTGTCATAATATACCACACATTCTTCCCCCCTAAACTTTCTCCTCTGCCCATTCCTTCCTTCTCTGGCCATTCCTTTCTTCTCTGGCCACTCCTTCCTCCTCTACTTATTCCTTCCTCCTCTGCCCATTCCTTCCTTGTCTGCCCATTCCTTCCTTCTCTGGCCATTTCTTCCTTCTATGCCCATTCCTTCCTTCTCCGGCCATTTCTTTCTTCTCTGCCCATTCCTTCCTCCTCTACTTATTCCTTCCTCCTCTGCCCATTCCTTCCTTCTCTGCCCATTTCTTCCTTCTCAGCCCATTTCTTTCTTCTCTGCCCATTTCTTTCTTCTCTGCCCATTCCTTCCTCTACTACCCATCCTTCCTCCACTACCCATTCCTTCATCTTCTACCTATTCCTTCCTCCACTACCCATCCTTCCTCTACTACCCATTCCTTCCTCCACTACCCATTCCTTCCTCTTCTACCCATTCCTTCCCCTACTACCCATTCCTTCCTTCACTGCCTATTCACTACCTATTCCTTCCTTTACTGCCAATTCCTTCCTTCTCTGCCAATTCCTTCCATCACTGCCTATTCCTTTCCTCTCTGCCCATCTTCCCTTCTCTGCCCATTCCTCCTTTCTTTGCCCATTCCTTCCTTCTCTACCCATTCCTTCCTCCACTACTTATTCCTTCCTCCACAACCGATTCCTTCTCCATTACCCATTTCTTCCTCCTCTGCCCATTTCTTCTTCTCTGGCCATTTCTTTTTCCTATGCCCATTCCTTCCTCCTCTGGTCATTCCTCATTTCTCCCTCATCTGTCCATTCCTTCCTTTCCTGTTCAATCCTTCACTTCTCTGCCCATTCCTTCCTGCTCTACCCACTTGTTCCTCCTCTGCCCATTTCTTACTTC
>JAOTRI020141010.1:0-10749 GCA_028564885.2 Zoanthus sanctaehelenae
TTTCTCTGCCACCCCAAAATCCGGTGCTGCTCTAACCTACCACGCCTTGGTGCAACGTTTTAAACAAAAGGTAGGGGCACCGCTCCTCTCCCTAGCACACGGTAGCCCAACAGTAAGAAAAGTAGCGGTCTGCACTGGCGGAGGGCTTTTTGGGATTGAAGACGCTAAGAAAGCTGGCTGCGACACCTTCATCACCGGTGATGCCTCGCACATCTCTTACCATCTCACTAAAGAACTTTCCATCAATCTCCTCTGCGGAGGGCATTATAATACGGAAACCTTTGGCGTAATCAACTTAGGAAAAAAATTGGCTCACAGCTGCTCCTTAACGCACGAGTTTATCGACCTTCCCACCCAGCTCTAAAACTATCTTAAACGCCACTGCATTCACATTAAGAGAGGAAATAGATGGAAAAAAAAGCGCCTAAGTTATACAACGAAGAACACGGCGCCGGAGAGATAAGAAAGCTGGAAAAATGGCTGCGCGACCATAGAATTGATGAAGTAGAATGTTTGGTGCCGGACTTAACTGGAATAGCGCGCGGCAAAATCTTTCCCCAAGACAAATTCTTTTCGGGGCTTAAAAATAAAAGCCTCCACTTGCCAGATTCCATTTTTGCGCAAATCGTCACCGGACGTTACACCAAAGAGACGGTGGTCTCGGCGGAGTCTTTTGACATTAGAATGATTCCAGACCTCAACTCACTGCGAGTGTTGCCCTGGTACCAAAATCCTTCGGCGCAAGTCATCTGCGATGTGGTGAACCTAAGGGGAGCGCCGGTCCCCGTAGCGCCCAGACAAGTTTTAAAAAATATTTTAAAGAAATATGACGAACGCGGCTGGCAACCGGTAATTGCTCCAGAGTTGGAATTTTATCTCATAAGAAAAAACTTAGATCCGAATGTTCCCTTAGAACCAGCAGAGGGAATTTCTGGTAGAAGTGAATATGGCGAGCAGGCCTACGGCATTGAAGCACTGAACGAATACGATCCGATCATCAATCTCATTTACGAATACTGCGAGACCTCTAGGCTTGATATTGATAGCGTGCTCCACGAAAGCGGACCAGCCCAATTAGAAATGAACTTTCTGCACTCTAACGCCCTCGAGCTAGCAGACCAAGTGTTTCTTTTTAAGCGCACCGTGCGTCAAG
The DNA here is from genome assembly GCA_028564885.2 of Zoanthus sanctaehelenae. Classification (NCBI taxonomy): domain Eukaryota; kingdom Metazoa; phylum Cnidaria; class Anthozoa; order Zoantharia; family Zoanthidae; genus Zoanthus; species Zoanthus sanctaehelenae. Next base: position 1,154 of record JAOTRI020141010.1, read on the forward strand.
CCGCGCTTAAAAATAACAGCTACGCCACCTTCATGGCAAAACCTTATTCTAACCAACCCGGCTCTGCTATGCACCTGCATCAATCACTTATAGAAAAAAAACAAGGCCGCAACATTTTTAGTGAAGGCGGCAGAGAAAGTCAGCTGTTTAGAAATTACTTAGGCGGTCTTCAGGAGTATCTGCTGGCGGCTACTGCTCTTCTCTTTCCCAACATCAATTCCTATCGCCGGATTGAAAATCGCTCTGATGTGCCGATCAATCTGCATTGGGGAAGCGATAATCGCACGGTAGGGCTTAGGGTGCCGGTTTCTAATCCCCAGAACCGGCGCATAGAAAATAGACTACCGGGGGCAGATGTCAATCCCTATCTTTCCATCGCCACTAATCTAGTCTGCGGCTTGATCGGCATTGAAGAAAAATGCCAGCCCTCCGACCCCATTGAAGGCGACGCCTCGAAGTACGCCAGAAGACTGCCTTACCATCCTTATGAAGCTTTAAATAGACTAGCGCGCGCCACGCAGCTAAAAAAATGGTTAGGAGAAGAATTCATAAAGCTTTACATAGGGGTTAAAGAAGAAGAAATAGAGACATTTAATCATCTGGTAAGCAATTGGGAACGAGAAAATCTTCTGCTTACGGTCTGACTCGCTGCTTAATTTGCCCTGCCATAATGAAACAATCACTCTTACGCTGGCCGGCGGAATGGGAAGCGCACGAAGCCACCTGGATTGCTTTTCCCACCAATCGCTCGCTTTGGAAAAGTGCCTTCTTCGAGGCAGAGGTAAGCTATGCGGCGGTGGCTAATGAGTTAAGCGAATTTGAACCAGTGCGAGTAGCGGTTCATCCTCAAAATCGCGCTCGAGTAGAAAAACTCTTAGCCAAAAAAATTTCCCTGCACGAACTGCTCTTAGAGGATGGATGGATTAGAGACCTTGGGCCGCTCTTCGTTCGCAACACACAGACCCAAGCGTTAGTGGCGCTTTCTTTTCGCTTCAATGGATGGGGAGGCAGCTTTAGGCCTTTTGAAAACAATCAAAAAATCGCGGCTCAGGTAGCGGCGCTGGAGAAAATTCTGGTGCACTCAGTGGACTTCATTTTGGAAGGAGGTGCTATTCACGGAGATGGCGCTGGCACGCTGCTCACTACGGAGGAATGTCTCCTAAACCCTAGCCGCAATCCGGAGAAAACCCGAGCAGAAGTCACCGCAGTGCTTCGCCAGAAGCTGGCAGCAAAAGAGGTGGTGTGGCTTCCTTATGGATTAGTGGACGACGATACCGATGGACATGTGGATAATGTGGCGGCGTTCGTAGCGCCTGGAGTGGTGGCAGCTTTAGTGTCAAACGAACCGCAAGAAAGAAACTATGCACGACTGCAGGCTAATTTAAGACGGTTGGAGGAAAGTAAAGACTGCACTGGAAGAAGAATCCGGGTGGAACAGCTGGAAGCGCCACCGGCGAAGTACCACCGGGGAAGACAACTGCCCCGCTCTTATCTTAATTTTTACCTTGCCAATGGAGCGGTGTTAGTGCCTACTTTTGGAGAAAAACCGGATCGACCGGCTTTAGAAAAATTAGCCGCTCTCTTTCCCAAGCGAGAAATAATCCCCCTGCCCGGCGAGCTGCTCACCTATGGCGGAGGGGGAATACACTGCATCACACAGCAGGTGCCGGCTGTTACTCCTCTTAAAAACCTAAGGCGTAAAGGGTGAATTGATGGTAAAGTAAATTCAAAAAAACTACTACTCTAAAAAAGGAAAAGCCATGCATAAAACCATCACTTCATTAATATTAACACTAGCGCTGCTACTGCTTTCATCACTACCGGGAAAAGAGTTGTTAGCGCAAGAAACGAAGGAGCGGTCTTCCGGTAAAAACCAAGAGCGCCGAGGGACAGAGCAGTACCCAACCCTTAAAACGCTATTTGAAAACGACGCAATTCAGTTCTTAACTGGAGGATTTGGCGGCCCATTCGTACGCTACGCTTACCTTTTAAACTTAAATAGTGCTTTCTTGGTGGGCGGCAAGGGCAATCTACTTTTCTTTAACCAGCACGGCGTAGGGTTGGAGGCTGCGATCGGCAGGTTAGGAGGCTCCAGCGAGAGGGGCGAGCTTGGCAGCTTAACGAGCTATTACCAGTACTACTTTCGTCTCGACCCGGTCCTCATTGCGGTGGGAGGGCACCTTGGCTATGGCTTTCTCTCTCAAAGCGAGAAGTTTAATAACTACCTAAATATAGGTCCGGCAGTAGAGGTCTTTCTGCGCATCAATAACTGGTTTGCTCTAAGTGTGCCACTAGGCTACCGGTTCCTGCTACTGGGAGGGGATAACAATTCCTACTTTCTTACCGGCCTTAACTTTTCTTTTGGACGCTTTGCACCTAAGCAGAAGTAGCAGCTTTAGAAACAAATTTTTCTGCCCGTCGTTGTAAGCGCGCTAAGATTTTACTTAGTTGCCGTGCTAAAACTTCGTAAGAAAAATACTGCTTGCCTATTTCAAAGTTACGCTCGGTCATTTTTTTAGCGAGCGCCTGGTCGGCTAGAATTTTATCCACTGCCTTAACCGCCTTAGTGGTGACCCGGTTATTATTAATTTTAACCACCTCAAATCCTCTGCAGGCCAGGTCTTCTTCAAAAACCGGTTTGTAGTTATTAACAAAAATGGGGCGACGCGCTAAAACGGTTTCTAAAAAAGCATTGCCAAACCCTTCGTAATTACTAAAGTAGGTTACTCCGCTGGCCGCTCCGTAAGCCTCTTCAATAGAAAACAGCTGCTGGTTAAGGGGAAGAGATGGAGCAAAGCCATGCTTAAAAACTTTTGGAGCAAAGCACACCTTACGCTGCAGCTTTAAGCGCCGCACTTGACTTTTTAGCTCGCTTAAATACTGGCCTTCGTAATCATCACGCGCATCTCCAGCAATAACTAATTTTACTCGCGGATTCTCCAGCCGTGAGACTAACTCAATCGCATTTTCTATGCACTTGCGTCTCACAATACGGGTTACTTGAAAAAGTAACTGAGCGTTTGTGTTTAGCCTTAAAAAACGGTAGAGCTGCTCCTTGCGCTCGGGGGTGATGAGGCCGAAAGGAGTAGAAAAGTCCATCACATTAGGAATTTTTACCGCCCTAACCCCAAAACGCTCTCTTAAAAAACGCTTTCCATACTCATTTATCACCACTTGGATAACGTTTGGACTTAAGGCGGGAAAGGTTTGCTTAATAAGCGTATTCACTGCAGCGTGCGGCGTGTGGTAACGACTGCCGCGCTCCCAGGAAAAATCGTGGTTATGGGCAATGGCAGGAATTTTAGTGGTGTGCAGCAACTCTTTTAGCGCCACTCCCAAACTGAGGTGGGAAGGAAGGGCGGTAGAATTCTGCAGCACTAATAATCCTATTTGTCGTTTTTTGACCCACCGCACTAACGCGGTTAAAATCCGCTGGGCATTTTGCTTTATAGCTTCCATTAACGGGGCGGCGTTTTTTACCGGCTTAAAAAAAGCGGCTTCCTGTTCGCTCTCGCACTCTGGAGAAAAAAATGATAACGCCGGTAGCACTTCGTCCTCCTGATTCCAACGGTAGCTGTTTTGAAATTCTCCAGCCAGCAGACAAGTAGTATGCCCACTACGCTCCAGCACCTTCATCCATTTCTCAGTTTCTAAAGCCACTCCATCCACTCCCCCAATTCTTGAAATAACAACTCCAATTTTCATAGACAAAAACTCCTCTAATCGTCTGTTTAACTCAAGGTTCCTTAGCTGTACTTTCGATATGTTTTTTCTACAAAACAACCGACAAAAAAATTAAATTTTACTAGTTTTTATAAAGTTAGCATAAAAAAATAAAAGCGGAATAAAAATAACATCGTCTAAGTAATTGTTACTTTAAGGCTGCATAAAAACAAGAGAGATGATAAAAAGACCACAGCCTTAGTGATGTTTCAGTGATTTTTAAGCAAACCCCTCAACAAAGTAGCCTATGAAAAAAACTTTTCCACCACTTTTAAAAACATTGACGGCTGCGTTTTTTCCGTCGCGGTGTGCATTTTGCCCCAGCTGGCTGACGGGCTGGGATTACCAAAGAATTTGCCGCTCCTGTGTTAAGGAGTTGGAAGGAACGCATCTCCTGGCGGCAGACTGGCTGTGTTTAAAGTGTGGTGCCCGGCTTGTCGAAGCAGCGGCGGAAGCAGATAAGATTACAAAGCAGCGGCACTGCCCTTCGTGCCGCCGTGAGGAGTTACTGGCCGAGAGAAATGTTTCAGTATTTTTTAATGAGGGGCGCGCTAAGCAGCTGCTACATGAATATAAATTCAACAAGCGGCCTAGCTATGCAGAGGTGCTGTGCTTTGCTGCACTGCAGCATCAACGTGCTTACCTGGAGCAGTACGAATTTTTTGTGCCACTGGCACTGGGGAGAAAAGGAAAATTTGAAAGAGACTTTTGCCCGGTAGCGCTTCCCGTGCGTAAACTCGCAAAGCGGCTAGGGAAAAAAATAGTGTTTTGTTTGGCGCGCAACGAGAAAAATTATTATCAACAAAAAGCTCAGTCTCAAAAAAGCGCGAAGCAACGGGCGAAGGAAATTGCTGGCAAGTATTTTTATGTGTCGCGGTGGCAAGGCCAGCTTAGTAATAAGAAGGTGCTGTTGTTTGACGATGTGCTTACCACCGGCAGCACGGTGAACTATGCGACGCAGCTGCTATTAGAAAACAATCCGGGGGTGGAGGTAGGGGTTTTCACTTTCTTCCGTACGCCCCTTAAAGCCGGCGCCAGATAAAGCCGCTGGCCAATGTAGTTAAGAGAGAAAAATTTCAGAGGTCGCGTTGGAGCTCTTCCAAAAGCCCGTAACGCAGGCCCCGCACGGAAACCGTTATTTCTTCAGCGCCCAAGTAACGCATCACCACCCGTAACAGCAAAGCAGAAGCACTGATGAGGTAACAGCGATTTTTATCAATCACCGGCGCTAATGCGAGCAGCTGTTCTAAACTAAGGCTGGTTAGCTGAGTGGCAAATTGCTCCACTTCCACCAAAGAAAGGGTTGTTAAATGAAGGTTATTAAAATAGTCTCGAGGCGTTTTGTGTTTAAGGGCCGCTAAGGTAGTCGGTACTCCCGCCACGCCTACCAGTGCGAAGGGAAGAGAACAGAATGCCGCTCTTGCTTGCTTTGGAAAGGCATGCTGCAGGTGTTGCCAGGTGTCTTCTTCAATGCGCCGCCGCAATGCCGCAGAGAAGGGGAAGGTGACCGAGTATTTGTCTCGGTATCGAATGGCGCCTACGGGCAAACTTAAAAACTGCTCAAAGCGAGTGCCCTTCCCAAAACAAAGCTCGGTGCTGCCGCCGCCAATGTCGAGCACTGCGGTGCGTCGCTCAGCGTCCAACCCAGCTCTCTCCAGCGCTCCAAGGTAGGTTAGTTCGGCCTCTCTTTTAGCGGAAATAACTTCTATTGGAGCAGCTAAGGCCGCTTCCAGTCGCGCTAAGACCATGTTACGGTTTTCAGCCACCCGTAGCGCTTCAGTAGCCACCGCTTTAATAAGGCGCTCCCCCCGATGCTTTCGGCGCCCACTTAGAACTGAAGGAGCAGGGACTGCGGAGGCTGGAGCTGTTTTAGACAGCTGCTGAAAAAGAGTGCGGTATTCACGGAGAATTTTTTCTGCCCGGCACACTGCGGCCTCGCTAATGCGTCCCCCTTGCTCCAGGCCGTCGGCCAAGCGAGCAAAGCGAAGGTGGTTACGGTAGCTCCAGCGTGAGGGAGCGGAGGCAGAACGATGCGCCGTGCAGAGCAGAATAGTGTTGCTTCCTACATCTACTCCCGCTAACACACTCACCGCAGCTGGCTCTTATTCTTCTGCACTGCTGGCACTTCAAGCGAATGGTTCATTTCCAAAGCTGGAAAACAATTCTTTTCGCGTTTCACCACTTCCGCTGGAATTCCTACCGCAGTGGCATAAGCCGGAATATCGTGCAGCACTACGCTGCAGGCGCCAATTTTAGCACACCGCCCTATTTTCACATTCCCCAAGATCTTCGCCCCCGCTCCCAACAAAACGCCCTCTGCTATTTTAGGGTGACGGTCTCCAGTCTCTTTTCCAGTCCCCCCTAAGGTAACATCCTGCATAATCGAAACATTATTTTCCACCACAGCAGTCTCTCCAATCACCACTCCGTCTGCATGGTCTAAGAAGAGGCTGCAGCCCAGCTGAGCTGCTGGATGAATGTCTACACTAAACACATTCGTCATTAAACTCTGCAGGTAGAAAGCGGTCTCTTTTTGTCCGCTCTCATACAAATGATGCGCAACGCGATAAACGCAGAGCGCTTGAAAGCCTTTGTAGAAAAGAAAGACGCGGTAGGCATAGCTACTAGCCGGATCGCGAGTGAGGAAAGCTTGCAAATCTTTTTCCATTGCCAGCTGGTTTTTTTCCAAGCTCAGGCTGGCCTCAAAGAGCGGCAAGAACTCGGCCGCTTGGGGAATTAGCAAACGGTGTGTTAATAAGTCGGCTAGGGCAGCGGGAAAAGAATTATGCTTGAGAATGGCGGCTGCATAAACCGGCCTCATAAGCGGCTCGCGAATTAGCAGCGCCTGAACTTCCTGGCGAATTGTTTTCCAGACGGTCATTTTTTAGAGAGTGGAGATGATCGGGATCGAACCGACGACTTCAACGCTGCCAGCGTTGCGCTCTACCAACTGAGCTACATCCCCTTAACTAAAGCAGCTAGAAAGCAGTACTAATTATAACGAGGTTTTAAAATTTAGGGTGAAAAAAGGTTTGCTGTATAAGGGGGATTAAAATCGGGCATACTGGACTTGAACCAGTGACCTTCAGACCCCCAGCCTGACGCGCTAGCCAACTGCGCCAATGCCCGTTGCTACATAATACGATGCAGGGCTAAAATTGTCAACCTCCAGAGAAAAACTCCCATGAAAGAACTTCGGTTAAAGGTAAGCTGCGGCGCTAAAAAACCGCTTTAAAGTTGCCCCCAAAGCGTTTTCATGGTACAATTAAAAATAATGAGTTATAAAGTAAGAACTTAAAAAAGGATTTAAAGTTATGTTAGTTGCCAGCGTAGTGTATTTGTTAATTTGCTTATTGTTAATCACGGTGGCTCTTTTAGAACAAGGGCAGTCTGGGGGGATGGGAATTTTGTCCGGCTCCAGCAACACCTTACTCGGCTCCAGTAAAGCCTCTTTTCTCTCTAAGGTGGTCACCTTTCTTTCCATCGTGTTCGTAGTGGGGGCTTTGCTGCTTTCTATTTTGAGTAGTGGCGATGAAACCTTGCTGCAAAACTTTTCTCCCTCCCTCGACTCTCCGGCTACTGAGCAGGAAATTGTACCCTCAGCTTCTCCTCCTGCTTCAGACGAATCTCCTCCTGCGGCGCAGTAACTTTTGCACAACGGCGGGCTTTTGACAGCAGGTTTTTAGAACCCTTTTAGAAAAAGTAAAAGCAGAAGCCCCCTACCCGCTTTCCTCTTACCCCTAAGACCTTTTAAGATCTTCTAAGATTTTTTAAGACAGTGCTTTACTAATGAGCAGAACCGCCGGCAAAAAAGCGTAGCAAGTGTGCTATGGTTTCTTCTGCCATTCGTCGGTTGGCGGCTTCACTATGCGCGGCTAAGTGGGGCGTTAGGGTTACGTTTGGCAGCTGCCGTAAATCTTTTCCAGCTGCTACCGGCAGGTATGGCTCATTTTCAAACACATCCAGGCCAGCTCCTCCTAATTTTCGCTGCGCTAAGGCATCATAAAGCGCCGCTTCGTCCACCAAAGCGCCTCGGGCAGTATTGATTAAAACCGCTTCAGGCTTGCAGTGCTGCAGTGTTTCTCGGTTTAGCAAGTGCCGCGTTTCGTGGTTTAGGCTTAAATGCAGAGAGATAAAATCACTCTTTGCCAGTACCGCTTCTAAATTAGCAGAAAATTCCACTCCCTTACTCCTACTGCTACGCGGTGCTTCACTGAGAGCTGGGCTGGAAAGAAAAGCAGGTCGGGTCCAAACCAGTACTCTTAGCTGCAGTGCTGCTGCTAATTTTGCCATTGCCTGGCCGGTTCGTCCCCAGCCTAAAATGCCGAGCGTTTTCTCAGCCAATCCCACTAAGGGACGCCGTTCCCATTTCCCCTCCACCACCTCGAGGTGCCTTGCTTCCAGCTGCTTAATGCGCCACAGGAGCAATGTCAAAGCCTGTTCACAAACCGAGCTGGTGAGGGCCTTTTCAGTGATAACTACCTTAAAATGCTTCTTAGTGCAAAGCGCCAGGGGAAGGTTGTCCACTCCCACTCCAAAGCGCGCCAGTAGCATTCCGTTCGGCAGCGCCTCAAAAAAAGCAGTGCTAAAAGGGCGGGAGTCCAGCACTAAAGCCATCGCCGAATATTTTTTCACTAAGGCGAGCAGGACTGCTTCGTCTCGCTTTGGAGCGCGGAGCCACTGCAGCGGCGCGGCGGAAAAATTAGTTCGGCCCCGTTGATAGAGATGTTCTTGAATTACCACCTTCATGCGTCTTTTGCGTTTTGCTCTTTTTCTTGCGCCCAGCGGTGGAGAATAAAAACTGTTACGGCGGCCGCCAACATTAAAAGTAAGGCAGGCCAGAGCTGAGCCTCCCCCTGACTTAAAGCTTGGTAGGCAAGGGGTGAAACATTCTCTTGTAAGAGCGGTGACGGCGGTGGATCGACCGAAGCCCCTGAACCCAACGGCGTGGCAATTTTTTTCCAGGGCCAGAGCTTGGGCAGTGCACCTAACATAAAACCGGTCATTAACGCTAAAACAGAAACCCAGTAGCGCGCTAAGCACCAGTGCAGGAAGCGCGAAAAAAGCCCTAACCCCACCAAGCAGCCGGCAGAGAAAACCAGCAGCACTGCATAGTCAAACTGTTTTATTGCGGTGAGGAGGGCTTCGTACTGGTTCAACAGCAGCAAGATGAAGCTACCGGAAATGCCGGGCAGTATCATTGCGCAGATGGCCACACTACCGGCGAAAAAAAAAGCGAGCAGACTGTTTCCTGCTACGGCGCTGGCGGAATTAACAGCAGGTGAGAGCGTGCTGAGGAAAAAGCCCACTGCAGTGCCTAAGGAGTAAAACAACAGCGGGCTGAGGCGGGGCGACTGAGTTTGTTTGAGGCGCTGTGCGAGCTGCAGGGTGAGCGAGGCGATGGTGGCGAGGACGAGGCCGAAGAAAACGGAGAAGAGAAGAATGAAATGATGCTGTAGGAGGTGTTTGATGAGGCGGGAGAAAGCGAGCAGACTGAAAGCAAGGCCGCTGAGGAGCGGAAGCAGAAAGGCCCAATTGACGGCAGTAAATTTTTGTTTTAACTGGGCTCTCCAAGGCGGCACGGTGGCTGAGCCTGGGAATGAACCTTGAGCAGCGGGCTGAGCTGCCTGCTGGGGCTGGGAGAGGAACAATAGGAAGGAAGTTTTTAGGAAAGGGGGCTTGAGCCAGCGCTGAGCTTGGTGGAGCAGAAAGAATAGCAGCGCGAAGACCTTGGTGATGGCGCGTAGCAGCTGGGGGTAGATGCCGACGAGGAGCGCGATGGTGCCGCCGGAAACGCCTGGCACCAGGTCGGCAAGGCCCATTAGCGCTCCCTTAGCGATGAGCCGTATTTTGCTGGTTAGCGGGGCGGGAGG
>JAOTRI020141020.1:0-10748 GCA_028564885.2 Zoanthus sanctaehelenae
AAGCTTAATGCTGGCAAAGAAATTCCTGAAGACTCAAATTCTTTCAAAAGCAGTTTCATTAGGGCTTCATATCCAATATTATGAAGTCGCACTGCTCTATTATAGTGCTTGCCGCTTAGAACCTTATCTATAGAGCCTTCTGCTACTATATCTCCTTGAATAGCGAGTTCCCTTAGCCCGGCATCTCCAAATCGCGTACCGATAACTCCCAAGAGCATCATTAACCACCCATCATTATTATCAGACCTTTAAAAAGTTCCTTGTGTTTCCAGTAAACGTCCATCGTTTTCGCATAAAATGTTTGGTCAAATATACGCAAGCCACGGCATTTAATTGTAATCGATCTCTGATCTCATATCTTCTTGACAAAACCTCATAGGCTGTCTTTATGTCTGTTGCAGGGGAATCGATAGTATCCAAGTAGCTAATGGTGCTTCCGAGAACTACCACATTATCATTCATTTTGAAATTATTCTTTTCTCTTTTTTAGATATTCAGTAAAACAACTCGTTTTACGTTATTATGGTGTAATTTTACGTCGAATATGACGTCATAAAACTTGGATAAACATCTAAACAATTTAAATAGTTTGTTTTAGTTTAATTTGCATTTAAAGATAGCTTTTCGAATGAATTTTAATAGCTTTTGTGAACTTTAGGAAATTTTCACCAGCCCTTAGAAATCCAATATGGCGCCTACAATAGCAGTTTAGTGGGTATATTTCAAATATGATTTTCTATATGAAAGCTACCGTTCTATCCTTAATTGCTATCATACATTTTGTGACCCTGAATAGTCCAAGAATAACATGGAAGTGGTTTCGTTTGTTCACTCCAAGTGAGCCATAAACCCAAATTTTCGTCTCTTAGCTGATGGACTAAACGTTTTGTTCTCCTTTTTCCTATTGAATGTGACGTTGACAAATAACAAAAGGCTTTGAGATGTAAATGAGAAAACGGCCAATAAACTAATGTGCGTCACACCTAGAACAATAGATTCTAACCGTGACGGTGCACTTAACAGCAAACAAAAAAACATTGTAATCTTCGTTGTAGTTTGCTAAGTTTCATAATTAGTTCACTCTAGCAACTTTGGTTGTTACATACATGATCAATATACACCAACAGACACGGGCAACAGAACAAAAGTTGGGCCGTGTCAGGTTGCGAAGCACTTGAAATACATGCTATGAAAAGTTTGCAATCTTTTCTACATCTGACATAAGCCGAAAGATAAAAAGTCTACCCGTGTTCGGTCGTAAGCCGGATGCCACGGACCGACATTAACAAAAGTCGAAGCTAAAGCTAAACCCTTTTACGAGCCTAGTGGCCCATGGGGCCGGTGCTTATCTCCGTATTCCGTAGTGTTAAGTGGATGAGAGTCTTCGACTCCCCCCTGGACGGGACACAAATCCATCACAGGTTTGTTCTCAGCAGACGCTGGTACTCATTTACTTACCCCGGAAGGATGGAAAGCTGAGTTGGCTTAGGCGGAAAAAAAATCACACAAATATTCGAATAATCTCAGCAATGTGGCGGGGTCGAACTGAGGAAATATGGTTGGAAAGCAGAGATCTTACCAACTGCGCCTAACACCTCCGCCCAATTTATAAACTGTCACTCGCTGGCATAAAATATTGACGGTTCATCACCATGGGACATAGCAAAAGTCGGGCGAGAGACATCTACAAGTCGTTCTTTTATGACCGCCTATAATCTGTGCCCAATTCAGTTCATATTATGAGTACGCCTCATTGTATCTTTGCGCTCGCAACAACATCTCTTTAAACGTCAAATTCAGTTATTAATATGTCCATGTCTCGTTTGTTATGGCTTTTGTCTCCATATGGAGGCAAAGCCTTTATGTTATGGTGTCGAGTGAGTGTAATGTGTATATTGAACAAGGTTCAGTAGATGAAAACCCGAGACAGTGCATGGCTTATATCCAAGCGCTTATTGTCCAAGTTAGAAAAGCAAGGATTTAAGAAGAAAATACTTAACAAGACCTTCATAAAGTTCTACAGGCGTCAATATGACATGGTGCGGAAATGCGAAGGATCGGTGGAGGAACTTTTGAGGGCTATGAATTGTTTGACAGAAGTTAATTGATTGTTTGCTCTTCTTTTGTGTTATATTTAGATTTATTTATAATATAGATAGGACCCTACGCGCGCTCTGATTGGTCGAAAATCTATGTTTTATCAGAGTATTGTGTTTTATTCATATAGCAAATAAAGAAGCCTAAACCGTGTTTTAGACTGTGACAAAACACTCCGGCCATTTGAGAACACTCGAGAAATGTAGAAAACACTCGCCTGCGGTTCGTGTTTTTTACATTTCCCTCGTGTTCACAAATAGCCGTCGTGTTTTATCACAGACTGAGTCTAAAACACGGCTTAGGCTTCTTTATTTGTTAATTAAAACAATGCTACACAGCCAATCAGAGAGTGCTTTATATCAGCTATATTTTATAAAATAGAAATATCAATTGTTTTTCAGCAAAAAATAAAAATATAGAAATATCATTGTTATTCAGATAGTGAAATGTTCTACAAAGTACACATTTTGGATCTACAGTATATTTGGTGGATCAAAAAATATGATTACCGAGCAACTCAAGTGAGTACAATTAATATACACGATAATTTTTTGTGCTAGAATATGTTCAAAATTTAAGTGAAGCTACATAATTTATAAAAGATGCTTAAAAGAAAATATTAAAATAAAATAATAAAATTATAGTAAACTCACCTAGAATACATAAAATGCCATCAATACTAACTGAGGTGCTATCATGTCTTTGTTTTAACAATCCCTGTGCTTGCCTCAGCCTTGAGCAACTACATTAAGTAACAGAACAAAAATCAACTTGTACATAAATTGAAGCAGTATTACTTTGTAAAGAGGGCACAGAATTAAACAAGGTTTGTGATTAGCAGAGATGAATTGGAGTAGGCTTTATCTTTCTTTTGATTGATTCAAAAATCTGTGTCCTCTACACAAAAAGCCAACTGACGGGTCCTAAGGCAAAAACAATCTGTTAGTGACTTTTGATCAAGTTCTTGTTTCTCCATATATTATCCCTATTGTGTTTTTAAAATCCTTGGGAGAATTAGAAGGGTCTAGTGCAAAAACAACATGACTTTTGGTCAAGTTCTTGTTTCTCCCTGTTATCCCTATTATGTCTTTAAAACCCTTGGGAGAATTAAGCTTTTCATACAAAGTCACTTAAATTGTTTTTTCACTAGACCCATCAATTTAGTGTGTTTGACAACTATGAATATTAGGATTGTTTAAGAATGGGCATATGACAGCCTATAGGCCTAGGAGTTCACCCTTACTCTACCCTATCTAGACCTATAAAATAAATGTTTAAAATTGATACCGTACCAAATGAAAAACAAAATTTGTTCCCAAGGATGACACAAACCTTAACCAGGTTTTTTTACTTCATCTGGATATGCAAACCATAGTTAACTAAAAACGTATATAAGAGTCTCAAAGCAAAAGCATTAGAGTTGATAAGGTCTGACACAATGTAATCTAGAGATGGTTTTCAGATGGAATTTGTACAGTCAAAACATGAGCCAACACAAAATTGATAATGGAATACTCAATGAGGATGGCATGAAGATTGTTTAAAATGCCAGATTGGATTAACCCTTAAATACATTCAGTGTAATCAGTGCCGGATGGTTTAAGCCTTTCAGTCCCAATCAGTTATCAATGCCCAACTTCTACTCCTTACATAACACATACAAAATACAACATTTGGTAAAGAGGAGTTTAAAATTGATAGAACAAAGCAATATGCAGAGAAGATTTAGAGTGTAATTCTCTCAAACTTGTTCAATAAAAAGTATGGGATCATGTTGGAAAAATTTAGCAATACATAAAGGGTGTAACTGGGACTGAAAGTGTTAACTAAGCCTATACATAGTTGGAGCCTATACTAGTCAGTGAGATACAGTATACACCAGCATGGCAGTAGCTGGGGTTTTTTCAGTGGGTGACAAGCCCTCTGAAATTTTAAGAGAACACTAATAATAAGCTAATAAAAATACCATATTTCTTTGATTAGTGTCCACATTCTTGGGGCAGCAGCTACCTCACCCCCCCCCTCCCTTCCTACCCCCTGCTAGCTACAGCCATGACCAGTCTAGCGTGCAGGTGGTTCAGGTTCAGTTCCTAGCCAGATCAACACTCAGGGTCTTAAAATAATCTAGGGAAAGGTGCTGCCTTTGTTTTAACATCTGCAAATAGTTATTAAGCATTCTCATAGACCATTTCTAAAAGATAAAGGCATTAAACTTTAGGTTCAGTCTTTTAACTTCCTATCCAGTTGTTTTGCCTCTCTGAATCATCTCTCATTGAAAGCTCAATCAATATGAAATGTTTTCCTGGGCTTACAATTTGATCAATAAGAGATAATACATATACATGTAGGAGATGACTTGCCATTTTTTCAAATAATTAATATTTGCACTCCAGCCACCATCTTTAGTAAAAAAATTAATGACAATGATTGGTGCATGCAATTGCAATTGGAACACAGTGAAATCTTAGGCTCTCATGCAGTTCAGTTGAGTCCTTCAACAAGCATTAATTTACATAGAGGAACTACTATACTGTCCAGAATTAGAGGTATTCTAATGTTGACCTATTTATATCAGACATAATTCTGCTCTACCTTGCTGAAATGTACTGTATCCCAAACAGCATAGATAGTAGAAAGAAATACAAGAAAAATAACATATATAGCCCTCGGCGGGAATCAAACCCCACATTTTCGTTTTATTAGTCCGACATGTTAACCACTACAATGTTATAAAGATGGTAACTGTGGGGGTTACCAGGGCGATATTTTTCTCTATTGGTAAGTTGAACACCGTAATTTTTGGTATGCATACATGGTATCTACACACCGAACGCATTCCTACATGTATTATTATTTTATCAGCATGGATAGTATGTTGTTCCAACATATTATTTTTAATAAGATTGAACTTTTGTAAAAGTGAACTAAACAAAACCTTGCAGCAAATTGAATTATCCTTCCTGTTTTCATTTTATTAAACTACTTTCATTAATCAGCTTTATTCCCCATAATGATCTAAAATTTTGGTAATCAATCTGTTAGTGTATTTAAAAGTTTTGGTGAGTAAAGTGTTGAAAATCTGATCATGAATCAAAGTCTGTTTATCATAGTACGTGAAAGTGAAAAATATTTTTACTTTGATCATCTGGACAGTTATAACTACTGTTAGAACTAAATACTCATGCAATATTAAGGCTGAAACTAAAACATGTAGGAAACTGTTTTAAGAAAACAAACTGGTTTAAAAACTTTGAACCACATCAAAAATAAACAACCAAGTACTGTACAATGTACAGCTCAATATAAGCTGCC
This sequence comes from Zoanthus sanctaehelenae, assembly GCA_028564885.2. Taxonomy (NCBI): domain Eukaryota; kingdom Metazoa; phylum Cnidaria; class Anthozoa; order Zoantharia; family Zoanthidae; genus Zoanthus; species Zoanthus sanctaehelenae. The sequence continues at coordinate 5,410 of JAOTRI020141020.1, forward strand.
ATTTTTTATTGCTTTTCTCACTTCTTGGCCCAGCTGGCTCATTGCTGGCACCCTACCCTCTTTACTCAGCTGGATTAATGGCAACCTGCCACCCTTCTTTCCTGGTCTAGCTGCCACATTTCTACCCTACCCTGTTTACTCAGCTGGCTCAATGGCACCCTGCCATCCTCCATCCTGGTCTAGCTGCCATATTTTTACCCTGCCCTCTTTACTCTGCTGGCTCAATGGCACCCTGCCACCCTTCCTTCGTGGTCTAGCTGCCATATTTCTACCTTACCCTCTTTACCCAGCTGGCTAATTGGAACACTGCCACCCTTCCCTCCTGGTCAAGCTTCCACCTTCTTTACCCAGCTAGCTCATTGGCACCCTGTCATCTTCCCTCTTGGCTTAGCTAACTCATTGTAGCCCTGCCATCTTCCTTCCAGGTTTAGCTGGCTGGTTGGCACCCTGCCATCCCCCACCTAGCCTAGTTGGCTCACTGGCACCCTGCCAACCCCCCTCCTAGCCTAGTTGGCTCAATGGCACCCTGTCATCCTCCCTTCTGGCCTAGTTGGCACATTGGCACCCTGCCAACCTCCCTCCTGGCCTAGTTGGCTCACTGGCACCCTGTCATCCTCCCTTCTGGCCTAGATGGCTCGTTGGCACCCTGCCATCCCCCTCCTGGATTAGCTGGCTCACTGGCACCCTGCCATTCCCCCTCCTGGCTTAGCTGGCTCACTGCCATCCTGCAATTTTTCCTCCTGGCTTAGCTGGCTCATTGGAACCCTGTCATCCCCCCTGCAGGCTTAGCTAGCTCATTGGCACCCTACCAACCTCCACTCTAAGCCCCGTTGCCACCCTGCCATCTTCCCTGTTAGCCCAGCTGTTCAAAGGCACTTTTATCTGGGAGAGTTGGTCACCTCACCAGGAGACTGGGAGATTCTTTCTGTTTCCAGGAAACTCCCAGATTATCCAAGAGAATCGGCATGTATATCCTTGGTATTTGTTTCCTTCTCCTGGTCAAAACAGAAAGTCAAGGTATTTGCATCTCATTTCTACATACTTTATAGATGGAAGATTAGTTACGAAACAAGGAGAAAATACATACACTGTACACACCTGCACTAATGTCAAAGTAAAACATAACAAATCCAAATCTTCAAAGATACAACCCTTTCAATAAATTTAAAAGTAGGAGACCATGCATGGAGAATTAGCCAGCCACCGATTAACACATGTCCATTAGAATTCGGAAGATTCCCCACATAATAACATTTCACAAGGCATGAAAGTACAGTAGCCATCCACGGTTTGAGATTTTTTTCCAAGTACAGCTTTCGTCGGCTGTCTGTGCTTATTGTAAGGACTAAAGATATGTAATTTGTAAAGGAAATACCATTTTTATTCTCAAAGAATTAATAAAAAATACTCCCATACCGGTATTTGATGAAAGTGAATCAATACCACAAGTGTGAAGCACAAGTGGTATTAGCTCATTTTCATCAAATAAGTGCAGTATTTTTCATTAATTCTTTGAGAGCAAAGGTTGTATTTCATTTTTAATATATCAAATCTACATAAAATACTTGATTCTTTACAATGAAAATCACTTTACTTGAAAAGGTACACATACCAAAAAGACCTTTAGGATGGATCCATGCAATTAATTAACCCTTTAAGTCCCAGTCAGTTATCAACACCCAACTTCTCATAACATAACACATGCAAAATAAAACATTTGACAATGAGAAACTGAGAGTTGATCAAACCAAAAAAACTACAAAAGATTAACAGTAAAATTCTCTCAATCTAGCTTGTTCAATAGAGTATAAAATAGGAACAAGTTGGGAGAATTTAAAAATAAATCTGGGATTGAAAGGGTTAACAGCACATGTGGTATTTATGAATTGCATGAATTAAGATTCCATGCTTATCAGCCAATCAGAACTGAGTATATTTTTATGAAGGAATGATATTAAAACCTTAAGCACATTGTCTTAATCATCTATTGGGTAAATTAAATGAATCCATACCAGGGCTCGACAAAACCTTGAACTCCTGCATAGCAGGGACAAACTTTTAAAAATATCTTTGCTAAGTGCTTGTCCATTGGGCAAGAAACTATGAAGAGTTACTTACTTGCCCAGCCTTTAAGTCTACTTGCCCCTGAGGATCGAACAGGGATTTTGTTGAGCACTGCATAAGTACACTATTGGAATTAGGTTGGGATAATGATCATCCTCTATGACCGAGGATCAATTCCTGGGCCTGGCATGTGGGTTGAGATTTGTCAATCTCAGTCTGACTTGGACAGTTTTTCTCTGGGTACTCTGGTTTTCCTCCCTTAGCAAAGTCGACTTTAACACCAAGATCTGAGCTGTCAAGCTATTACACATTAATTAGCCTCTGGCAAGGAAGAAAGGGCAACCACTTGCTTTGCAATTGACCATAAATAAAGTATTTTATTCTTTTTACTGTTGAAAAGAGCAGGGTAGTAACGCCTGTTACATTGTGATGGCATTTTGTTAATATTTGAAACAAAACAAGTTTTCTATAAATTATCATAAAAATTATATTATATACATGTACGTATTTCCATCACAATAACTAAAGGGCAACCAACCATTAAACATACAAGCTTATACATAATGGAGCTGAAACCAATTGTAAAATTGCACACAATTTGGGCATCCTGCTGATGAACAGTAACTGTTTTGCTTTTTTTTTTCAGTAGCATTATAGTTATGTCTGTTCAGATATCTATACAATCACAACCAAACGCACTCACAGATGTACAGACTGTGCATATCAAACAAAATAATAGATTACAATGAAAATCATAATAAAACCAAAACAGTTCTGCAGAACACTTATTTTGGGGCAAGGAAAAAACATGAACCATATGGTTCATGGACCTTTTCTTTCTATGGTCCATACAAGTGGTCCATTGACCCAGTCCACATAAGGGCCATTCCACCGTTACAGACATTACAGTCACATAATATTTTTTGAATTTTAAAGATTTATACATTGTGAAGAATATTTTGGGTTTTGAACTAGTATTTATATTTTGCAATAGCCAATTTATCAGTTCACTTTTTAACAAAAGAACTAGTTCAGTAAGCTCATTAGCACCAAGTAGTTAAGTATTGAATACAATGTTACGGACATTAATTACACTAAAACTACCAAAGAGATTTTTTTGAAAGTTCAAAGTTAATTTCCTGTGAATTGTCCCAACCATGAGACTGGTGTTTGCATTTTCTGAATGTGTTTTATGTAACAGTTTTAGTATACAATTATAATGAATTTTACTAGTATTATTTTGTTTTGTTCAACGATATTTCTCCAAATTCATTGTTACGGACATTACTTGTAAGTAAAAATTAACTGTTAAGGACATTACAATGTGAAAAAAGCTCTCAAATTGCTGCATTAAATCATAATTTATTAATGTTTATGCATAAAAAAATTATTATAGTTGATTTATCCAGCCATTTATATTTTTGTGCTATGTTTTACTCCAACAGAGACTCTGACCATTATAATGAAATTAATTTGCCATTAAGTTTGGAAGAGATAATTATTCTTTATTCTTGATAGAATTTTGCCAACTTGACAAATATATTACGTGTTCAGTTCAATCACTCCTTAAGTTTACAATTGTCAGTTTAAGAGAACCTTTGAACATGTTTATGATTAATATTAGCCAATTAAATACTTTTGCAGCAACTATATAGCATGTAATTTTTGGTTGCCACATGTGTATAATGTCTGTAACGTTACGGACATTACACTTTTCAACCTTGCTGATCAAACTGAAGAGCCTATAATTTTATCAGTAACAGCTTTAAGTATTAGCATAATTCTACTGTCAAACTAAAACAGCAAAATAAGTCAAGGAAAGAATTGAGCAGTATTGAGGTTGAGAGATAAATAACTAGGTTCAATGTTCTTGTTCCAATGAAATTTTATGAACAAAAATGGCAAACTTGACATCAATTAGATCAGTGAATACCGGCCCTCATAGACTTTCAAAAAATATTAATATTAATTAGTTTGTCTTGAACTTTCTACTTTATATTTTTGTCATTAAAACTTTTGCATTTGAAGCAGTCAGTTTTCAAATGTTTTATTACTTAACAAAAGACAAAACCACTGGGTAATGGTTGAGGCACAAATCATAAAATAATGTTATATCAAATTTAGACAGTTCAGTATATGTATTTTAAAGAAATGTATCATTCTTGGCAATATAATTCATTTGAAAATTTGCTTATTTGTTTGTTCTCATGTGGAATGGCCCACAAGTGGTACATGTTTTGTCCTTGTGCCCAATTTTGTGAGTGCAAACACCTATTCTGCAAATAAAAAATATTCATTGTTTGTGAGATTAGTTGTCTACACATTTGGATCAGCCTGCAGCACTTCACTCTCTATAGTCATCATCATCATCATTACCAATCCAGTTTTGATCTGGTTTTATCCCAGTAAACGAGGGTGGCCAGATTTACCCCACTCTGCTAACAATCACTCCCACTCGCACTCCCACTCTCCATTTCACTCAATTCATGGCATCCTCCTTCTTCAAACCAACACTCCAACTCTCCTTCTCCACCTGCAATCTCCAAGTCTTCCTCGCTTCCTCTTTCTCTTCACTTCAAACTCTAATGCCTTCCTATAGTAGTACATACAGCATAGAGATTTGTAGAAATTGGTTTAAAAAGAGCAATGTACAAACACTTTCTGGTAACTTAAAAACAAATTAAATAATTAATCTACTGGCCCTTTTCAATCATTTATTATATTAAAATTCTAACTTTCATTCTTTCAATCATATCGTTAACCCTTTCACTCCCGATCAGTTATTAACACCTAACTTCTCCTTACATAACACATACAAAATAAAACATTTGGCAATGAGAAACTAAGAATTGATCAAAAAAAGTAAATCATAGAAGATCAAAAGAATTCTTCCAAACTTGTTCAACAAAGAGTTTGAGAACAAGTTAAGAGAATTTAGCAATACACCAGGGACTGAAAGGGTTAATACAATCTTAAAAATTTGAAAAGGCATCAAATATCATTGAAATCGCTTAAAAATATAAAATGTAATAATATAGGCTAAAATATAATATTCTTAAAAAATCAAACATTTTCAACTAAAAGTCACGTGAGTAACTTATTTTCTAAACTTTCAAAGGAAAAGTGCTGTCAAATTTGAACCAACCAAAAACTCGAAATTTCCCGAGACCATTTTAAAGTATAACTATTCAAGTTATGAAAATGACATTTTGACAGCTATTAGCCAAAATAGGCGCGAGAGTTAACATTTGGCAGAGAAGAGGTACTTTTGCAGA
>JAOTRI020141031.1:0-21062 GCA_028564885.2 Zoanthus sanctaehelenae
CAGCATTTTGATTGGCTACGCTACTAGTGGTCTATTAGTAATAGTCATCGAGTAGCGAAATTCGCCAGTTTTGAGAATCAGTTATTGCTTTTTTTTGTTGTTGTTGCCGGTTATTGCTTTTTCTGTCCAACAAGTTAGGTGATACTAAAACAATTAGACCTCTCGGCCTCATAAACTTCGAGTTTGAATAGTCCATTCGGCCTACGGCCTCGAGGTCTAATTGTTAATTAGTCACACCTACACCCCTGACTTCCAGATTAATTGACTTTCACTCCAAGATCTGAACCATTAAGCTATTAGCTTCCATGTTATAATTATCCTTAAATTAAGAAATTATTGTAATAATTATAATTACCAAATATTTTACAAAACAAATGCTTCATGGAGCAACTTTTTCTTCCATAGCTGTATCTATTTTTAAACTCCAATAGATCATTCCTTTCATCTTCCATAATTATTTTCTTTCTAATTGTAAAAACTCTCCACTCGTGAACTCACTCAATCCTCTTCTTGCTCTTGGGCACTTAAGGTCGCACTTTGAAGTCCCGAATATGTATGTATGTATGTATTATACCGTTAATTTTAAAAGCTTTTCAAAATAATCTACTATCTACAGTTTACATTAAGATCACAAAAATTTGGATGAATTTAATTTTGAATTTGATTTTGGACAAAAATTTAATCAGAATTTTAATCCATCTGATAAGTTTTAGTGTGCCAAACTTTTTCACATTCAAAAACTTTTTTGATAGGATATGCCTAGATCATTTTTTAAGGACAGTAACAGGTAGTTTTTATATACTGCTTGATGTTTTTTTTAAAGTTGCAGCACATCAGAATGTTTAAGATTATGATTTTATACAATATACAGAACATCAGGTAGAGTGCAAAAAAAATGGGAAATAGTGTTTCTGAAAATCCCAAAAGAAAGTGTGTAAATTATAACCAATTATTGTATGTTTTATTTTGCCTTGAAAGTATAATGTTTACAGTCTTGCAAACTATTGGAAGAGTTACTATTTTGAAGAGAAGTGGTACTTTTATGTTTGAGACCCCAAAGCGACAACAGAATTAATTTTTCTAGATTTCTTAAATTATGCCAATGTTCTGCATCAGTATTATCACCCTAAAAATTTAACTTCAACAGAAAAACTTTTGTCATTGAAATCGCTTAAAAATATTAAGTGTAACAAAGAAGGCTAAAATACCATAATATTATTTTTAAAAACTCAGATGTGAAAATGAAAATAACTATTAGTCGAAAATGTTTTTGTTTTTAAACCATATAATGTTTTAATCTTTTTTCATTAGAGAAAAACTTTTAGTGTAGGCTGCACAAAAACGTGATTCGAGCGAATTTTACATCAATTGTTTTCTGTAACCGAAAATGATGGTATTACAGCCAAAACAGTAGATATGTTTTGCACAAACCAGTAAAATATATATATCATCATCATCATTAATCCAATTTTGATCCGGGTTTATCCCCATAAACGTTGTTGGCCAGATTTACCCCACTCTGCCAGCAATCTCTCCCACTCCCATTCTCCATCTCGCTCGATTCATTGCATCCTCCTTCTTCAAACCAAAACTCCTCTTCTCCTTCTCCACCTGTGATCTCCATGTCTTCCTTGGTCATCCTCGCTTCTTCTTCCGCTTCACTTCAAACTCCAATGCCTTCCTCAAAACATGGCCATCATCTCTCCTTCACACATGCCTGTACCATGTCACTCCATTCGCCTTTGCCATCTAAACCACTCCTTCAATCCCAACATCTCGATTAGGTCTTATGTCCTCCTTCTCTCCACCAGTTTCACACCACACATTGCTTTCACCATCGCTCTCTCGGTTCTTCTCAAAATTGCTATCTCATTTTTATGCACGTCATTGTGGTTTTGTTTGTCTACCTACATTTTTTTTCATTTCCCACTTCAGTAGGGACCTTAAGCAACTAGGACGGCGACGCCGACGACAACGGCAGAAAACAATAGAAAATACAATAACTGCACGTTGGAATGCAGCGAGCTGAGCACGTGCACGGAGCTGTTACTAAAATTACAATGTGAAAAACCTTTTTTGGAGTTGCCGAGACTACATGGACGTTACAGTGAAAACAATCTCAGTGATTTGTTTAGCTTCCTAGAGAAACATTAAATCTTTTTTTTCTTTTCACCAAACAAAAAGAAAAGAAGTAAAAATCTAAACGAACCGCCCAAAGAAATTAAGTGTGAACCAGAAAGATGATTTCTCGGAGCCGTCGTCGTTCATGTTCCCGTCCTCGTTGCTTAAGGTCTCTATTAGCATGGGCGGACGTGGTTGGCGCAGTTGGTAAGATGTCTGCTTTCCAACCACAAGGTGTTCAGTTCGATCCCGGCACTTTGCCGAGATTCGAATATTTGTGTGACCTTTTTCGCCGAAGCCAACTCAGCTTTCCATCCTCCCGGGGTAGGTAAATGAGTATCAGCGTCTGCTGGGAGCTAATCTGCGATGGATTACTGTCTCGTCCAGGGGGAGTCAAAGACTCTCATCTGCTTAACACTATAGAAACCGGAGATAAGCACCGGCCCTATTGAACACTAGGCTCGTATAAGGATTTAGCTTTAGGTTCTTCATTAGCGTATATGCGCCATTTTCTAATAAGGCTATAAAAGCTGAAGCACTGAATATTAATAGTGTTTTGTAAGATAAGCTTCTCAAAATATAAGAGCGTAAGAATAAACAATGTTTTTCTGATATAATGGAGGTTTTAAAGACAGTGAATGGCTAATTAACGATTTGGAGTTTTTGGAACCGCAATATTCTTTTTGAACTGCGTACATGGACTCAAACAATTTATCTTTTTGTTATATCGACAAGTTTTCTCAAGTATTAAGCTAAAACCATGGAATAGCCTTTATGTTCTTAATATAATGAGGGAACAATTTTTATTGATATTGCTGTTGAGAGAGGATTCATTCAACAATCAGTTAACTGTCTCTCTTTTTGTAGGACAATGATCCATTCAAGAGTAAAGACACTTTTAGTTCCTCCGAAACAGGTACATTTTTGTACTGTTATTTGGTTACCCAAATTTACCAATTTGAAATATATTTTATTCCTTGTTTTGATTCATGGTTTTCACACAATTCCAAGTTGTTTTTGCAAACAAAAGAAATAATCAATGTTTTTTTAAAAGTACACCAACATTTTCGCTTTGAACTCTAATGAAAACCGTATGTTTTGCTAACCAATCGATTCTGTTCAATATATGACTTTATGATATTTATTAACAATCAAGGCCAACTTTCTTCGTTTCCTTGTTAGACAAAAGGACGTCACGTGCACGTGAACACGTTTTGCCGTTTCCTAGCAACCAAGCGCAATATGTTCTGTACCAGTAAATAACAAAACCAGAAGTTAATCGTAATTCATTGTGATTTCAAGGGTTCACAAAACACAATGTTATTTAATAAAGCAATTATTTTAAAAAATTTTTTTTGTTTTTCTTTTATTGTTACTATATAGTAAAGCAATTATTGACCCTTTCAGTCCTAGTTGATTTATTAAGTTCTCCCAACTTGTTTCCATACTTTTCATTGAGCAAGTTTGGGAGAGCTCTTCTTTTGATCTTCTGTGGTTTACTTTCTTTGGTTACAGTATTGAATCATAGCCCTAGCTTGTAGTTTACTATATTAACCCTTTCAGTCTCAGTTGTATTGCTAAATTCTCCCAACTTGTTCCCATACTTTTCATTAAGCAAGTTTGGGAGAATTCTCCTTTTGATCTTCTGTGATTTACTTTCTTTGGTTACAGTATTGAATCCTAGCCCTAGCTCTTAGTTTGCTATATTAACCCTTTCAGTCCCAGTTGTATTGCTAAATTCTCCCAACTTGTTTCCATATTTTTAATTGAGCAAGTTTCGGAGAATTCTCCTTTTGATCTTCTGTGGTTTACTTTCTTTGGTTACAGTATTGAATCCTAGCTCTAGCTTGTAGTTTACTATATTAACCCTTTCAGTCCCAGCTGTTTTTCTAAATTCTCCCAACTTGTTCCCATACTTTTCATTTAGCAAGTTTGGGAGAATTCTTCTTTTGATCTTCTGTGGTTTACTTTCTTTGGTTACAGTATTAAATCCTAGCTCGTAGTTTACTATATTAACCCTTTCAGTCCCAGCAGTATTTCTAAATTCTCCCAACTTGTTTTCATATTTTTAATTGAGTAAGTTTGGGAGAATTCTTCTTTTGATCTTCTGTGGTTTACTTTCTTTGGTTACAGTATTAAATCCTACCCCTAACTCGTAGTTTACTATATTAACCCTTTCTGGCCCAGCTGTATTTCTAAATTCTCCCAACTTGTTTCCATGTTTTTAATTGAGTAAGTTTTAGAAAATTTTACTTATTATCTTCTGTGGTTTGCTTTGTTTGATAAATTCTAATTTTCTCATTGACAAATGCGTTACTTGATATGTGTTATTAAGGAGAGGTTATTGTTAATAACTGATTGGGACTGATAGGATTAAAAGAGAACTGAATGCTAAGACCAACCTATTTTTGTTTGAGTCTATATGTGTAGTGAAGTATTTTAACCCTGTGAAGTTTATTTTTTCAAATTAGTCAAATCACATTGAGAAATGAAATATAGAAACGACCAAAACTCTGAAAAAAAAGGTTTGATAGCGTGGTCGCAAATTTGATTGGCAGCAATGTCTTATGACGATCTTCAGAGCATAAATTTAATAATTTGCTTCTGAATTTTGATATTTTTTATAAAATCTAGGTCTTGCGAAGTTTTTTGCTTCATTGCCAACCAAAAGCTGCTCATTAACCATGTTTTTTCCTCGTCATTCTGATATTATAACTACGTCATAAATAACCGCTGACATCACATATTGAGCCGATGATCAAATGTTGTCTATTCGTTTCAAAACATCAAATCTTTCTGAATCGCTCGGCAAACAGCTCAAAATAACATCACATATTTGTTATACTATGGCTAAACTTCCAAACAATGAAAAGTTAATTTAGGGTCGGCTAACAGCTTAAAATAACATCACATATTTGTTATACTATGGCTAAACTTTCAAAAAATGAAAAGTTAATTTAGGGTCGGCTAACAGCTTGAAATAACATCACATATTTGTTATACTATGGCTAATCTTTCAAAAAATGAAAAGTTAATTTAGGGTCGGCTAACAGCTTAAAATAACTCACATATCTGTTATACTATGGCTAAACTTTCAAAGGATGAATGTTAATTTTAGGGTTTTGTTCCCCGTTAACCCTTTCACTCCCAATCAGCTATCAACACTCAACTTCTCCTTACATAACAAATACAAAATCAGGTATCTGACATTGAAGAAAATGAGAATTGATCAAACAAAAACAAACTCCTGAAGATTAAAAGTGAAAATCTCTCAAAATTGTTAAATGAAAAGTATGGGATCAAGTTGGGAGAACTTAATATTTCAACTGGGACTGAAAGTGTTAAAAAAATCACCTATACCTTTTTTTGCATAGAGTTTTCATTTGACAAAAGTTCATTCTTCTTTCAGCTCTAAAACAAGAACTGTGTTTTTTCCTATCAAAGATTTCTGTTACCGTCATAGTTAAACAAACTTTTTCCCTACTATAGGTGCTCTTGGAAACTTAGAACTTTTAAAATTAGATGAAAATCATTTATTTGAACTTCCGAATGCCGTTGGAAGGTAAGTTGATGGTTTTTGATCAATTTTCAATTTTTCACTGCAGATTCCCAGGAGCATAGATAAGACTTTCATGCTATTACTAAGCATTTTCTGCCACTAATAAAGACTTAAAAATTATGTTTGAATTTACATTACCCTTGTCATGGAGCAAATGTAATCCCGTGGGAAATTGATGAAGAAAGCAAGCGACCACTCTAGATTTGTTGTATAGACCCTCCTAAACAAGAAAACAGTTGTCGGCAATTTTGAAATTTTTCTCAGTGAACAACTGTTTTCTTGATTAGGAGGGTCTATACAACAAATCTAGAGTGGTCGCTTGCTTTCTTCATCAATTTCCTACGCGGGAGCTTTACTTTTGACAATTGCTCCCTGACTATAAATGACATCTTTTAAAAACTTTGTTTTTAGATTTTTTAGCTTCATCTAACTAATTCAATAAAACTCGTAATTAACAATTATTTCAATAGTAGTTAAGTGATATTACATATATGACACTAATGTATTCTGTTTCCATCGACTATTACGCTATGTAATGTAAATACGAATAACTGCAGAAAAACTTTATCAACAAGTATTCCACCAACAAAAAAACTTTATTCAAAAGTTCATTGGGTCATTTCCTGGTATATATTACTGAAGATTCACATTTAAATTAATAAAGTCACTTGTCTTGTGCCAAACTCCTTAACATAACTTAAATTTTGTGGAAGGCTTCTTGTGATTTTATGGACATAATGTAAGCTATAAATATAAAGAAATGTGTTTAATCTAAGCCAACGGAATACTTCGTGACTATTTGCCTGCTCTGACGGACGTTTAGTAAGTAAGGACTGTAATTTTAAAAATGTCACGTGTCTTCTAATTAAGCATTAGAGCACAACTTTCTATGACTTTATCGGTGAAATAGAACACGCGTGATGTTGGGAGAGACACGAGAACGTTGTAAAATCACGATCCGCATATCCAAACATCACAAGTGCTCTACTTCGCCTAAAAGTCATAGAAAGTTGTGCTCTAATGCTTTTATGATATAGCAAAACAATCTGCAAAACAAGCAAGCGAAAACCATGACTTTGTCGTTGTAATAAAGCATAGATTTGAACCAATCAGAGCGCGCGTTATATATCGTAGCTATATTATAATAAGCAATGTAAGAATAAGGAATGTAGGTGCATTTATTGCTTGAGTCTAGTTTACTTTAACCCTTTCACGCCCAATCGCTTATCAATTCTCAACGTCTCCTTACATAACAAATACAAAATAAAACGTTTGGCAATAAGATTAAATGAGAATTGATCAAACAAAGCAAACTAATGAAGATTAATTGTGAAATTCTCTCAAATTTGTACAATGAAAAGTATGGCCTCAAGTTGGGAGAACTTATTTTTTTAACTGGGACTGAAAGGGTTAATAAAGCAGAGACTGCTGTGGCTACGATGCTGTCATGCAGAGCTAAAAGTCTTATGTATTCCCAAATATGTCATCAATGGCAGTTTTTCTCACTTCCCAGTATAGACCGAATTCATAAACATGGCGGACACGCGGATTAGGTCTGGGGCGAGCATGGAATCGAGGCATTTTAGGACACATTTAGTTAAATTTCATTGACCGTGTCCTAAAATGCCTCGTTCCCATGCTCGCCCCAGACTTAATCCGTGTGGCCGCCATATTTTTTGAATTCGGTCTTTACCTTATCTGGCCCAGTAAAATGAAAAAAGCTATAGTGACCGACTTGTTTTGCAGGTTAAAAAGCTTAGAAGAATTAGTAGTTAGCGGTAACGAATTGGAAGTAAGTATGTTTTGAATCTACCGCTATAAAAGTTTTATTATAGGAGCCTATATCATTTTATTTTAGTGTTTTTATAAAAAGATAAACAAATATTGTTTGAGACTGTCTTGCCACCAACTAAATTCCAAGAGTAATGATCCAAGTTTGTTATTGCTGCGAGTGAAGCCAGTGACCTTTTATTCGGAACACAGTGTAATCGAGACTCTCTAGCTCAACAAAGATGCGATTCAAGCGATCAGCGGTTCATTAAAGTACATGATATAGTGTAATATGCTAAAGTTTATTTCACGGGTTAATGAAATCCACTCTAAGTGCGTTTACTCTAACACTAATTTACTCTTCTCCCTTTACAGTAACAGTACAAATACATTAAATGCCATGCCATGAAAGCATGATAAAGTGTAATACGGTTAAGTGAATTTCACCGGTTAATGAAAACTCTAAGTGCGTTTACTCTAACACTAATTAACTCTTCTCCCTTTGCAGTATCAGAAGAAATACTGATTAAATGTCGTACCATGAAAATACGTTATGATAAAGTGTAATACGCTAAAGTGAATTTCACGAGTTCATGAAAACTCTAAGTGCGTTTACTCTAACACTAATTTACTATTCTCCCTTTACATCAACAGTACAAATACATTAAATGCTATATCATGGAAGTATGATAAGTGTAATACGCTAAAGTGTATTTCACGGGTTTATGAAAACTCTAAGTGCGTTCACTCTAACAACAATTTACTCTTCTCCTTTGGCTTTATACTTACGGTACAAATACATTAATTGCCGATAGTAGATCAGTGTTTTTGACTATAACAAGATTGTGTACTCGCAGCTCTTACTTTATGTTAGAAGTTCCTAGGTTGTTACATGACGATGTTTATTCTGTTTCTTGTAATGAATATATTGCTACAAGGGAAAAGATTTGGGATAAACTTTTCAAGTTTTGATTCAACAAAAAGTAAAAAAATTATTATGGGTCGCTTTTTTAAAATCATATGCATTGCATTAATTAGATATTTACCTCACATCAGGAACATTTTATTCATAGGTGAAGCTACAAAGTAACTATTTTAGTGTTTTTTGTTCAAGTACTCATAATATATGGTGATGTTACAGTGTAATGGTGTTAGTATTAGTTATGGACAGAGATGTCAACTCGTACTTCTAGTTTAGTCATGCAAGATTTTACTCGGTCCAGTTTTAAGATTTATTGACCATGATATATTAAGGGAAAACAGCTCTTAAACCAGCTGCATGCTTTCACCCTAGCTCTCCAATGAAATACATAAACAAGTTATGTAAATAATTAGAATAAATTATGCTAAATAATGAACAATAATACAAAAAAAAATCCGTGGAATTTATAAGGACAGTTTTATTTTAACATGCTTAATTTGCTGCTTGGGAGAGGGTTTCAGTGAATCGATGAAGAAGGCTTCTTTGATTTTGAGCTCAGGTTTGGTGGAAGCTTGTGATAAGATGCTGGATCAACTGGGAGTACCTAAAAATCGACATTTGTCAGTGGTAGCAAGTTTTTGGTAAATGTGAGAGGCCTTCCCCCTAAATTAGTAGATATATGCAATTCATTCTGGTGCACGTCTACCACATCTTGGCTGCATTATAGTTAAACTGTACCCTCTAAATGAGCGGACATGGTTGGCGCAGTTGGTAAATTGTCTGCTTTTCAACCACAAGGTCCCCAGTTCGATCCTGGCACTTTGCCGAGATTCGAATATTTGTGTGACTGTCTTTTCCGCCTAAGCCTACTCAGATTTCCATCCTTCCGCGGTAGGTAAATGAACCCAGCTTTTGCTGGGAGCTAACCTGCGATGGATTAGTGTCCCGTCCAGAGGGAGTTAAATACTCTCATCCGCTTAACACTACGAAATCCGGAGATAAGCGGCGGCCCCATGGGTCACTAGGCGCGTAAAAGGATTTAGCTTAGCTAGTTCAAGTTCTTTCTAAATATTTGTGGGAACTTTAGAATCTTTTTAGCAACAATTTTAGACAAAACAGCTGCTTATCAACACTAATTTACAGAATAACTAATATTAGTAGGCGTTATAGAATGTTGTGATAGTTAGAAATTATCAATTTTGCTTCACTTTGCAGACAATTCCTGAATCAATTGGACTTTTAAGGAATCTTAGGGCATTTAATGCAGATGAAAATTTTCTGGAATCAATTCCAGCAGAGGTAAATATTAATGTTAAGAACAGTTATTATGTATTCAGTTTTAAGCTCATAAACTGGGTTCAGTTAGCCGAAAACGCAAATTAAAAAGAGTAAAATGGAGGGGACCAGGCAATGGATATTGGCGTTAAATGGATAATGGATAATTTAATGGCTAACATAAAGAATAGCTGTTATGGAGTTCTTTTCTCATTGTGTGGACAAAAGAAACAATCTTAAGGAAATGCGAGACAGTTCTAAGCTTCTACACTGACATGTTTTATCATTGTAATACCACCATCTGGTTAGCCTAGTAGGTAAGATTAATCTGTCGTGCGGGAGGCTCGGGTTCGATTCCCGGCCGGACCAACACTCAGGGTCTTAAAATAATTGAGAAGAAAGAGCTGCCTTTGCTCTAACATCGAAGTAATTTTGTCTAGTATATCATTAGTAAAAAATCGCACGATCTCTTGTACAATTCGTAATTAATTGGCACGCGTAATGTTTTCAAAATTCTCAAATTTTGAGAGTTTTGAAAACATTACTCGTACCTGTAAATTACGAATTGTACTCGAGATCGTGCGATTTTCTATACTAATACAATGAGGGCTAAAAGAAGTTAAAGACGTGAATATACCCTTGCTAAAAGAAATTACAGAGAAAGTTTAAGATTTAGATATTTCTTTGGTTGATAAGAGAGCTTGTTTTAGTTAATTGTATACAGCTTCCGTGATCCATAGTTTATATTCACAGAGGCCTGATGTAGAGCTTTAACACTTTTAAGAGAGCTTAACGAACGGCAATTAAGTGACTCAGAAAGATGCTTGTAAATGTGCGAGGTCTTAGCATTATGCTTGTGAAGAGGTGACAACTGATCTTTCTACATCTGCGAACTCCTCAGTTTGCACTTTTACAAATGTAGCAGGCCTCGAGATTTCAGAAAGTTTGGGAATCCAGGTTTTGGTTCTGTGCATCATATTGATGCGAAACTGTCGGAAACAACTCTTTGATTCTTTAAATTTTGATCATGAGAGCCTTTTTTTTAATAAAGGAGACTAATGTAAACTTCATTTTAGTAAGCAATCATTACGTATTTTAGATAAATAGAGGATATTACATAGGCGCGCGAGATACAGATTTTTTTTTCAAGTGTTGAAAAAATATCTAAAATCCGTATCTCCAAGCGACCATGTAGTATTCTCTTTATCATATAATAATCCATAAAATACTTTGCAGCCATGTTGAATGAATCGCAAAGCTGCCGTGAAGCACACTCAAGGTGTGACTATGGTAACGTGTTATTTTCACTAGTGAAAATAACAAATTTCGAAAGGGAGAAATATAAGTATTTTATGGATAATTATATGATAAATTTATATCTTAAATTAGCTGTTCGATATATGTAGATTGCTATCTGAATTCCATGCACTCTTCTTTTGATTTATCTTCTAGTCATTGGTCTTATTTCCTACGACCACGTTCTGTAGTCTTTTGATCTTCCTAACATTAACTAGCTTTTTGCAATCCTCCCCTCTTCATGTCTCTTCTTTTGATGATAGTGAAGTGTTAACACACGTCGCCACCGGAAACCATTTTTCGGCTCCGTCATTTTACTAGCATAAAACCGACACGTAACCGAAAATGATCGAAACGTAACCGGAAATGATCGAAACGTAACCGGAAACGATCGAAACGTAACCGGAAACGATCGAAACGTAACCGGAAACGATCGAAACTTAACCAGAAACGATTGAAACGTAACCGGAAACTATCGTTTCCATGAAATATCTTGGCTTGATGTAGATGAAACTCTGCGTTTTACAGACTATTTAGCTGTAAACTGTGCGTAAAATATTAAAGAGAAATCTAATTAAACTAGTTCAACAAGGCGAATAACACACTGGCATTGGAATAACGAAAGTTCGAAATTTTAAATAAACAGCGCGAAAATAAAACTATCTAATGGGATTGTAAACAATGCTAGAATCAACAAAGAAACATTGAATATAAAAATTTACGCAACAGTTCTTGCTATATGACGACGAGGGAGACAAATTGACAAAATTGAACGACTATATGCTGATGAAGAGCCGAGTGAGTTAAAACTGATTAGAAGCGAGGTAAGCGATGCTAGTGAAACTAAAGAAAATCACGTGATACGTTAAAAGAAAACGCGGGAAAACTAAATGCAAGTTAAATAAGTTAATCAACGCGAGAAAAGATAAATTAGCATATATTTGAGAATTCGGTTGCAGTGCCGTTACAACAAGCATCTTTCTTAATCGTTTAGTTGCCTTTCATAGAATGCTAAAGGAGTGAACGAGATATGACCGTTTTTGCAACGTATCTTTTTTAATTTCCTATTATAAAATTAAAAATTTCGTTTCTCACATTTCTCAACTAAAAGGCATTAATTAAAACCAAGTTTTCACCCTTTGGAAAACATGTTTCTTAGAACATCACAAGTTTGTGCTCATGAGCCATTCTCTTCCTTTCCGCTCCTCCTTTGTTTCTGTCCATCCTCTATTTTCTTCTCCTATTTCCCTTTCCTCTCTCTCTCCTTTTAGCTTTTCCCTCTTCTGTCATCCCTCCTGTTCTCTGTCTCTCTCCCTTTTCAGTCCTAACCCTACTCTTTTTCAATTCCCTTCTCATCTTGTCCCTCTTCTCTCCATTTTCCTCCAAATCCTTTCCTTTTCCCCCTCCTTTCTTCTCTTCCTTCATTTCCCCCACTTTTCCTACCCGCTGCCTTCCTATTCCCTTTCTCCTTTTCTTTTTCCTCCCTTTTCCCACTTTCTATCCCACATCTTTTTTCTCTCCTTTTCCTCTTTCCTTGCTCTTCTTCCCTTTCCCTTCTTTTGTCCCTTTTCCATCTTCTTCAGCGTATAAAACCGTTCTCGATGTCCCTAAAGAAGGTTATTAAAGTTTAAAAAGCTGTTAGGATCTAGAAATACTCTAGAAATAATTATTATTGAACAAAGCGAAGAAGTCCATTTAACAAAAAAAAAGTGGAAACGTTTTTTTGATAGTTTCCTTACTTTTGCAGCTAGGCAGTTGTAGCGCATTGGCCATTCTTTCTGTGCGGGAAAACCGCTTGACGCAGATCCCTGAAGATATTGGTCGTATGCCAAACCTACAAGTTATTAACTTTGCATCGAATAGGTAATGTAGTTTCACAAAAGGAAGTGATCCATTATTACATTGTTAATAATATTAACAATGATGAAGAAGAAGTATATATAACATTTTTATTCTTAAATTGCTATGACTGTTGTTATTTTTGGAATACACAATACTCATAACTTGATACTGGAAATATGTGAACATCAAATCACTTCCCGAAATCTTACTTGTCCATATTGTCACTAACTGTCAAATGTTTTATCCATTAATACTCATCTCAGAATTCTAGCTGTTCCAAGCAGAGAAGCTTTCTGCAGCAGATCAAACGAAGTTGTTAGTCCGAGAGCATCGAAATTTCTTCTACGGCCTTCCGGCACTGTACCCAGGACTCCAATAATGATTGGTATTATTTGAACATTCCGACATTTCAGATACGTTTAATTTCTTGCTTTAGATCACTGTAAATGTCAGCTTTCTGTATCTGCTTAGTTACAACCCTTGTGTCAATTTGGCAAGCCGTGTCTATAATCAAGTATGTACTTGGCTGCTTTTCAAACAATTCAGAGTCCAAAAACGGGTGAAAAGTAGTGGTCGGTGATATAGATTACTTGCAAAATTGCAACCGCTGTCGAATGTCTTGTCATTATTATGTTTACTTTCACTTTTAATTTTATTTCTTTTTTCGTTACAGGTTAGAAAACTTGCCATACACCTTTAGGAATCTTAAAAAACTGAAAGCACTGTGGCTTGCTGAAAATCAGGTTAGTAAAGTAGATTAATACGTTAATGCTCTCGATTTTCCAGTTTACTCAATTATGGGAGAGTTTTGGGAACGACAGAAGCCAACATAAATGGCCTTGTTTATCTGGTTTGATTTCTTTTTTCTTGTACAATTGATTGTTGTTGAATTTTAAGTGTTTCGTTATTTTGAATTTTTAGTTTTTTAACTCACTTTATTTGATTTTCGTGAGATGTTTAGTTTTATGTGTTGCCATAACCTGTTTTTGCGTATGGTTTTAGTATTTAGATTTTTCCTGTTGCTTTAAAATGTTTGACTTTGTCAATTGAAACTAAAGAATCGTTGAAAGAAAGTAGGTAAATTTTATATTTGATAGCATCATAATTGGAAATAGCCCAGAAAAGAAAGTTTTACCTACTGAAGATGGTGTTTAGTACGGCTACTTTTTTATTGTATTATCGTCCTTTTCTCGTCTTTTTTATATCATGATCTATTATCTACCAGCTACTTTGTTTTCTGTTTCAGTCGAAGCCGTTGATTCCCTTGCAAGCTGAATTTGATGACCAGTCGCAAACTCACACGCTGACATGTTTTATATTTCCACAGAAATCCGAGAGTAAGAGACTTTTTAAAATTTGTCGCATTTTTTGTTGGTATTTTAATGAACACAGTAGCAAAGCACATATTTTTTTTCTTTTAATCAAGGATTGTTGTAAAGCCCTTTACCTTTGCCTTCTGGGTAATGAAGTTGGTAAGGTGCGAGTCTGTCATATGGAAGGCTTGGTTTCTATTCCTGACCAGACCAATACATACTGTAGGGCTTTAGAATAATCGAGAAGAAGGTGCTGCTTTTGTTCTTATTACTGCAAATGGTTAGAATTCCACGTCTTCTCATATAAGGACGTTAAATCGTTGGCCCTTGAAAACCTCTTTCTCAGTCATGTAAAAAGTTGTCGTAGAGGGGTAAAGATGGTTTTCCCATTAAGTAGTACTTTGGCCAGCTAGAAGACTTGAATCCCAAATTAAATTAATTATTAGCGTAAAATTGATAATTAGCATAAGTTAGCATAAATTAACATAAATTAGCATAAATTAGCATAAAATCAATAATTTTATGTTAAAAAACGTTAAATGCCATATTTATACTGTATCAACTGTAAAGAGTACTGAAATTTTACCTCAAAGTTGAGTAGTGGTACTTTTTTCAATAATGCCAGTTTCGCTAAAAGGATTATTTTACATTTGATATATATTAGAGTTATTTGTATGCTTAATATTTATACTGAAAGAGATTTAGATAAATAATAGTTGCGAACGTGACAGCGAGCGAAGACGCGAGCCTGGTGAGGCGGCAGCATCTTAAAGCCGATGCACGTGTAGAACACAGGGAGAAAAAATCTCAAATTCGTTCTTGTGTGACCAAATTTGGGTGTAAGGTAATGTAACAATGGATCTTGTGTGAGCCAATCACAGAACGAAACATTTTTATGCATGAGTAAACAGCGTCTTATGTATTTTATTTGAGACATTTTATCTGACAAGTGTCAGAACTGATGAACTGAAATTTTTTATTATTACAACAAAATTATTTATGTTCGAACGCTTTTCACATGTAAACTGTACGCTGACAGAGGCTTATGTATTTTATCAAAGACATTTTATCTGACAAGTGTCAGAACTAATGAACTTAAATTTTTAATATACAAAACAAGTTTTCACAAGTAAACTGCGCGCTAACAGCGGTTTATATATCTTATCAAAGACATAAATTGAAATTTTTAATATTGTTACAAGAATTGTTTTCACTCGTAAACTGCGCGTTGAGACATTTTAGTTTCAGTGTTTTGTATTAGCAAACAGACAGTGGTTACGAACTTTGAAAAATATACATAGTTTAAAATTATCATTTACTTGACGTTTCGTTAAAAGTAGGTCATTTTGAAATCATGGCAAGAGGGCAATCTGACTAACTGGAAACTAAAAAAAACATTGTTAATCAAGGATTTAAAGCCGTCTTTAACTGAATGAATATATCGGCAGTGAAAAGTCGTTAATTTTGTATTTTATTTCAAATTTGTATTAATGTTCATCACCGCTGTTTGTGATTTCTTGTAAAACTGATATGGCCAAAATCAAAGGAAAACAGTGTTTATGATAGTTCTGCCTTACACGTGATTTTGTCTTGTTCGTTGGCACTTAGCGATAGCTATTACTAGTATGTAAAGCAATCAGGTCAGATGATATTTTGGTGTACTGATGTTTCATTCAATCCATTCTTTTAAACAAATTTGGGTCTTACTACAAACCCTTGTCTCCTCTAGACCGGAATGGTGTGCAATCCAAACTTATGCAATCTGCCATGGTAAACCATACCAGACCATTTGCTTCTTTTTGCTGCCCGTCCTATTTTATGTTTATCTACCTTTTAAAACTAAATTCCATCAATAAAGGCATTCTCCTTTTCAATGTTCTTTATTTGGCTAATCATGAATTTGTCCTTTTCTGATAAATCAATATTTGGTTCTATATCTTCAAAATCATTTTACTTTTTCTAAATACATATATCCCCAGCAAAGTCCAGATATTGTTCTGGGCCCAGTTGTTCAAAGGCTGGTTAAGTTTAACTCTGGGTTAAGGAAAAATTGAAACAGGAATTTCTTCTTTAAGAAAAGGTAAATGGTATTTATAAATACTCTTTGGATTTTTCTAGGAAAAGTCTTGTTAATCCCAAAAATTAAAATCACAGCTAAAATCTCTCCTTGTAAGATTGGAAACAAGATCGTGAATTTAACATTTAACCCTGGGTTAGTGCTAACCAGCTTTTGAACAACTGGGGCCTGAAATACAAATGTCATCTTTTACGCATCCCTATTCTTCATTGTGCTCTACATTTTCAACGCCAGTCCTTCCTGCATTATTGTCTCAAGTTCTAATTCTTTTAACCATCCATTCTGATGTGCTGATCACAATTCCTTTGCTCCGTCAATTTAAACATTCCATTCTCTTTTCACTCTTTTGATATGTTTCTTGGAATTTTTTGCCTATTATTTGTTGTAGTTTATGACCTTTTGTGAAATTGTTATCGGAGTAAAAACAAGGATTCTCAGTGCAACTAACTGAAGATATTTCTTGGAATTGTTTAGGTTCTCCTCATTACACTGAAGACGAAGGCAGCTTTCAGTTGTCATTGTTTGAAGAGGAACTGCGCCAGAGATCATCAATCGTGTTTGATATTGATGAAGATGATTACTTGGTGAGTACAGCTATCGAGGTAAAAATGATTATTTTCTATTCTTAGGTTGTTAAATAGCTAACTGAGCAGAATCTGTATCTAACCATTGGAAAGGAAGGATGATTGGGATGATTTTTTTGATATTTCCAGTTTTGGACTTTTTTCAGTTATTCCCCCCCTTATTTCAATTTTGACTTCAGGGTCATCGAGGAGTTGCAGTGTGTTGTTTAGACATAGTTTTTTTATCAATAACTTTAAAAAGATGTTAAACTTACCTAGCTTGTAAAGACAACGAGTTCTCACATGTTGCCCAATCACTAAATTTCTGTATTCACTAATGCGTAAATATCTTGTTTGTAGTATCTGAAACAATAAGAATCCGAGTCCCTTTCAAAGACCAGCACATCTATGCAGATAAATAAAGGATCATCTACTCAATCTGAGCTCCGCAATTGGCGTACTTGTTAGATCAATATTTACAAGCAAGTTATCAACACTCAAGTTCTTCTTACAAAACAAGTACAAAATAAGACATTTGGTAATGGGAAAATAGGAACTGATCAAACAAGTCAAACTACTGGAGATTAAAAGGAAAATTATCAACGCATTTAGTTAACACCGAAGTTCAGTGATTGGGTGGACGTTGATAAGATCTCTGGCGCAGTTGGTAAGATCTCTGCTTTCCAACCACAACGTCCAAAGTTCGATCCCGGCATATTGCCAAAATTCGAATATTTGTGAGACCTTCTTTTCTGCCTAAGCCAACTCAGCTTTCCATCCTTAGGGGGTAGGTAAATGAGTACCAGCAGCTGTAGGGAGCTAACCTGCGATGGATTAGCGTTCCATCTTGGGGGAGTCATAGACTCTCATCCGCTTAACACTACAGAAACCGGAGATAAGCTCCGGCCCCATGGGCCACTAGGCTCTTATAAGGATTTAGCTCAGTGATTAGGCAACATTTCAGAACTCATGGGTTTGACAAGCTAGCTAATCCGTCTTCTTGTGATCCCACCATAAGTGATGTCAGGAGCTCACGTTTTTAGCGTTAGCAATTTATCAGATCACCTAAAAATGTTAAATAAATAAAGAAACAAAGAAGGGATATAATACTCGAGGTATGAGGAATAGTAATTAATGAACAAAAAAAGGTAAAATTGATAACCAAAGGTGTTAAGCCATTGATGTAATTAGTAGGATAACATTTGCTTTTTACAACAGGCCCGGTTGGCAGAACGTTATCACACTCCTTATCCAAAAGATGCTCGCAATAAAGTCCGCCAAGCCAGGTTTTTGGCCAACAAGAGAAAGCGTGAGCAGCAACTACAAGAAGAGGAAGACGGCGAGTTACCCCAAAATCACCAAGCTCATAATTGTCATCAGCATGGACGACATAGTTGGCAACAGCAACAGAGAAGGCCCAGGACTCTCAGAAAACAGGTATGATGATGATAATGGTGTTCTGATGTTGGTCACATTGTTGATGACAATGACGTTGACCTTTGTGATTTAGATAATGTTGGTCATAGTGCATGATGATGGTGTTGACAGTCTCTGATGATAGTGTTGGTGTTCATGGTGATGATGATATTGTGACTTTGATGGTATTTGATATGATGATAAAGTCAAGCTGGCACAACGGTCATCAGTTGTGCCTCCCACCTCTATGACCCAGGATCGATTCCTGGGCTCCACATGTCAGCAAAGGTTTGTCGGTCTTAATCTGCCACCAAGCGTTTTTCCCTGGTACTCTGGTTTTCAATTTGACTGAGATCTGTGCCGTTGAGTAAATCATCATTTCTCTCTGGCTAGGGGGCAATGATTTCCTTTGCAATTGAAGCTCAATATATTTTTTAATTTCATTGATGAAGGTGTTTGTGAGGGCAAAGTAATGGTGTTAACGATCCATATAATGATAAAGGTATTGTAATGTGACTACAATGATGTTCGATATGCTGATAATTGTCATGATGATGATGTTTTTATTGGCGAGATAATGCATACTCTTTACTATCTTTATGATGATGGTGTTGATGAGGATCATATTGTCACAGCGATGAATTTGATATTCTGATAGTACTCGTGATGATGATGTTTGTCTTGGAGAGATAGTACTGTTTACGATCGTTGTGATGATGGTGTTGGTGAGGGTGATATTGTCACTGCGATGAGGTTTGATATGCTGATAATAGTCGTGATGATGTTGTTTGTGTCGAAGAGATAATATTGTTTATGATGGTGTTGGTGAGAATGGGGATGATATTGTCACTGCGATGGGGTTTGATATGCTGATAGTAGTCGTGATGATGGTGATGTTTGTGTCAAAAAGATAATACTGTTTGCGATTGTGATGATGATGGTGTTGGTGAGGATAATATTGTCACTGCGATGAGGATTAATATTGATGATAACAGTCGTGATGATGATGTGTGTGTCAGAGAGATAATACTGTTTGCGATCATTATGATGATGATGTTGGTGAGGTTGATATTGTTACTGTGATGGTGTTTGTTATGGTGACAATAGTTATGATGATGATGTTTGTGATGCTATGACAGCAGTTATATTTTTGTTCATTTCAAGTTTATTTATGTAAAATGAAAGTTTAACGACCTGTGTGTTATAGTATTCCCACGAAGAGCTAATGGAAGAACTACAAAGGCAACGTGAGAAAGAGCAGAAGAAAAAACCCCCACCCTACCCAGGTACGGCTAGTGTCAACCAAAATAAATCTCAGGATGCCAAAGCTGGAAGTAGCAAGACTCCCATGCCTACCAACCCACAGGAAAAAGCTGTTGCTCCTTCCCAACCCAAAAAAGTTGCTTCTCAAGACTCACTTGGAAACATGTCGGCTGAAGAGGTCAGTCAAAGACTTGAAGAAATAGAGCGACTTGAACAAGAACTGCGCATGCGTGAGCCACCAAATCCGGTATTAAGCCGCATTAACAATGTTCCTTGGTATGAGCAGGTAGGAAGACTGGTAATGATGTTATGAATAATAAGTATTAGTATAAACCTGCTAATGGTCTAACACGTATCCTGCATTCTTATTGGCTACTCTATTAGAGATATATTTGTGATAGTCTACTTGTAGAAAACGAATGGCGGATCAAAATAGTAATGAGCCCCGTTTGTGCCCAGTTCTGACCGTTTAGCAGGTTTATACTAAAAGAATTAGTTCTGTCGAACTCATGGACTACGAGTTTGAATAGCTCATTCTACTTACATTCGTTTTTGACAGATTAGTAGGTTTGTACTAAAACAATTAATTCTCTCTTATGGTCTATTGACTCGTAGTCCATTCGTCCTCGAGATCTAATTGTTAACTAGAAATAAGCTTCATAGTTCAATCGAAGGTGTCCTGTGGTAAGCTCGTGGAGTAAGTAAGATACTGTGTCACGGAGCTGTTGTATCTTGATTGCTATTTATTGATTAATATACAGTACGTGTGATCAACCACATGTGCTGGTTTGCCGAAGTCATTTACCGAACACCGAAATATCACTTGAAATACTGAACGTCTTTCATTGGTAGTCGAATAGGAGCATTCTAAACGACTATTAAACGAATACATGAATGTGCCTGCCGAACTTGAGACGATTGGAAATCGATTACAAATTTTCTATTGTTTACACCTGACATCGCGATTCCCCAACCACCCCGATAGCTCTCCATGAACTTATAAGGATGGAGAACTTGTTGTTGTTGTTTTTCTGTACTCCTTCTCGCTTTTCTTTTTCGAAACATCTTAGCAGATGGACCTTTGATTGAAGCAAACCTTGCAAAGGAATTTGAAGCCGTAGCGGAAGAGAAATTGATGTTTCGATGAGGTCTGGGATTTTGTTTTGAGCGCGAGATTCACGGAATTCAGTTAACTAGTCAAGCCCAATAGTTTATACAGAGTATGCCACATTTAGTGTTTGATATTTAGAATTTGGAACTTTTTTGATGAAACTTTAAAATCATAAAACATTGTTTGTTTCAAAAAGAAACTCAAAAACCAAATCATTGTTTTTTATTAATTACGTTTCTGTATGCGGCAACAATATAAAGTTTTTTCAAAAACCCAATTTTTACATAATATTAATTAAATTGTTATTTTTAGATTCAGCTAAGCCTTGATTTATGCGTCACGCAATTGCCGCACCAAACTCTGTTTTTTTGGTTGCTGTCTGCCAGGAAGCCTTATGTTTAGTCGGTTTGCTATTCCCGAGATCGTAGGAAAATGACACTACCAATATGATATAAAAAAGCTAAATCCTTATACGAGCCTAGTGGCCCATGGAGCCGGCGCTTATCTCCGGTTTCTGTAGTGTTAAGCGGATGA
>JAOTRI020141032.1:0-10748 GCA_028564885.2 Zoanthus sanctaehelenae
CCGACGTGTTAACCACTACACCACAAGGACCAACCACGCTGGTAACGTAGCCGGACAATGTTATGTAGATGGTAACTGTAGGGGTTTTCAGGGCGTTCTTTTTCTCTGTTGGTTAAGTTGAACACCGTAAATTATAGGTACGCATATATGGTCTTATGTGTAGATTAATGTAATGGAACTTACTAACAGAGAAAAATATCGCCCTGGGAACCCCCAAAGTTACCATCTACTTAACATTGTGTGGCTGCGTTACCAGCGTGGTTGGTCCTTGTGGTGTAATGGTTAACACGTCGGACTAGTAAACCGAAGATGTGGGATTTGATTCCCGCCAAGGGCTATATATGTTATTTTTCTCTTATTTCTTTCTATATATCTACACACCAAACGCATTTCCATCATTTTAATGTTTAATATAACTAAAACGATGTAAATAAAAAAAATTTGCGGAAACTAATTTAATTATAAAATCTCCTCAAAAAATAATTTACACTCCTTGTCTGGTAACTGAAAGCTATTTGGTATTTTGGTACAGGCGATGACTTTGAGAATGCTGATTTTGATTACGATTTTGCAGGGTAAGCTGTTTTTAGATCGTTGGATCGATAGGTAGGAAACGTATAACAAGATTCTGAGACGCAGATCAGAGATAATTGATAGAACAGAACCCTTATGTCGCTTGGAAATTTAGATCAAGATAACTGATAGTACAGAATCCTGTTAGCTGGAAAACCTAGAACTAGATAACTGATAGAAGAGATAGAAGAGAATTCTGGGAAACTTAGAGCACGATAATAGTTCGTTGACTTGAATTATCTGCTCTCAATCCGAATGATAATTTTTAGTCAAGTCTACACATTCATTTCTTTCTTTTTCAGAGAACTTAAGATCTTGTCGTCTTCAAGTAAAAGAAAGAAAAAAGATATGGAAAGTGACAGTGAACAAGAAGAGGAGGATAATTCAGATGAAGGTTTGTCAAGCAAAAAGTGTAGATGTGTAATTCTTCATTATATGTCGATACCTCAGATTCATATTACTTCTATGTTTGCTACGAATCTCGTGACATTGCTTTAGCTACCAACGGTTGTGTTTGAAGTAATGTTTCCATTTAGGAACGTAATTATAAAGGACATCTATAAAAGCTTTCGATTTTAACATTAAGCTTCAGTTGCTTTGGGATTGAAAGTCAATACTTTATTTATGCCGGAGCAGGGCTTATACCAAATGAAAATTAGAGCTCGAGGACGAAAGGTCTACAGTTCAATATATAGAAAGAAATAAGAGAAAAATAACATACATTGCCCTTGGCGGGAATTGAATCCCACATCTTTAGTTTACTAGTCCGACGTGTTAACCACTACACCACAAGGACCAACCACGCTGGTAACGTAGCCGGACAATGTTATGTAGATGGTAACTGTAGGGGTTTTCAGGGCGTTCTTTTTCTCTGTTGGTTAAGTTGAACACCGTAAATTATAGGTACGCATATATGGTCTTATGTGTAGATTAATGTAATGGAACTTACTAACAGAGAAAAATATCGCCCTGGGAACCCCCAAAGTTACCATCTACTTAACATTGTGTGGCTGCGTTACCAGCGTGGTTGGTCCTTGTGGTGTAATGGTTAACACGTCGGACTAGTAAACCGAAGATGTGGGATTTGATTCCCGCCAAGGGCTATATATGTTATTTTTCTCTTATTTCTTTCTATATATCTACACAACAAACACATTTTCATTACATTAATCTACAGTTCAATATAGCCTATGCGTGAAGTCGTAGGCTAAATGTGCTATTCAAACTCGCAGTCCATCAGGCATGAAGCCGAGAGATCTAAATGTTTTAGAAAAACCTTACTAATGTATCAAATATTGATACATAAAATCAATTATCGACGAAATCCTATATACGTTATTATAGCAAAACGGGGCTCAGAGCCAATCAGAATGCAGGATTCGTGTTAGACCGTCAGTAGGTTTATACCAAAAGCACTTAGAAAACAACAGTTGTTGAAAGTGAGTTTAGTTTAGCGAACTAAATTTCTACAAGCAGTGTTGTGGTTATATTAACACGTACAGTCAATTCATAGATCTCCTTGCCTTTTTACTTGTCTTTCTCTTGTTTTCCATCATTTTTTTTGAAGTCCACTTTTAGCACGCTCGCCTTCTGTCATTTTCCTTTTCGACTCAAAATAAATTAATAATAGTCTAAGGTTTTTTTGAGTCGTGGGAGCCTTCAAGAGAAAGCAAAAATGATTATCTGTGGCTTGGGAAATTGTTAATATTTATAACAATATAGTTGATGTTCGTGGGCGTAAATATGTTTTGGGCCCGATTCAGGCTCATTTTAGCTATTATTATATTTTTGGAGAGCATTTAGCGCAAAAACAAGAACATTTTGCTACTTCAGAAACGCGGATATTAAAGCGGCGGGCTCTAATATATTAGAGCCAAAATGTCCGTTAGAGCCCGGATAATACGCCACAATGCTCGCCAAAGTTATAATAATAAAAGATAATGCCCCTTACAGTTATTGTATAATAAATAAATAAATTAACCAATTAATTAATAGATGAATGAATGAATAAATAAATTTTGGACCATTTGTTTTAATTTTTACCTTTCAGAATTCGATTACAATGACATGAGCTCAGGTGATGAAGGTATGTGTCATTTCATTGCTCTATCAAATTTTAAGAGCGGGTGTAGAATCTCACTAAAGCTGTGCGCTATGACACAAAAATTCATGAATGAAAACGGTATCAATATCTTGGAATAATATCTATTTATACTCTTTAAATACTTTATGAATTCGAAATTTTGAACTTGTCCTGCTCTGCAGCACGTTATAAAGGCTTTGCATGATCATGTGACTCAGAAATATTCCTTAGAATACTTGTCAGTTTGACAAGTATGGACTTCTATAACAACTGCATGCTGAAAATATTTTTTACTCACACTAATTTGCATATTTTGCATTTTGTTTCTCAAGTCGTAAATTATTTGCTAATTTCACGGTTTATATTTTAGTGAAAGGTTTATCGGAAAAGGGCCCCAAAAAGACTTGTTGTTGCATCGTCTCTAAAATCTAGTTAGCTTTGTTGATCAGTAGCAAAAGTAGTATTAAAAGTTGAATATCTTAAGAAGTTTTCCTAAGTCACGTGACTCAGCCTCTATTTTTTTAGGTGCTTTAGGGATGCATTGTGTTTGCTTTCTGATCGTGAATTAGTCGAGTCTAAATCTCAAATATAGCTGCATCTCTCCGTTATGCTAGAGACAAAAAAAATAATTAACCTAGCTATCACAATTCTAATTTTTTATTTTGTTCCTAAATGTCGCTTAAGTATCTTATTCAAAGCTAAGTTACTAAACAGAACTATCGGGGAAAAGGGAAGGGGGAGGGAGGGGGTGAAGGGGGAGGGAGCGGGTGAAGGGGGGCCTAATTGGTAAATTTGGTTTTACGACCTAAGGGATCTCAGACTATTACCCGTTTGGCCGAGAATTGAATTTTTTTGTGACCTTCATTTCCGCCTAAGCCAGTTTAGCTTGCCATCCTTCTGGGGTTGGTAAATAGGTACCAGTGTCTGCTGGAAGCTAAACTTAGATGGATTAGTGTACCGTCAAGGAGAATCAAAGACTCTCAACTGTACAGAAATATGCAGGTACACGCCGTAAGATATTTATTTTTACGTATATACTGTGTTACTTAAATCGGTCGAACCTTATATTGCTAATTTTGAGAAAAACGCACCAGAGGCATCTAAGCCAATGCTTAATTTTAGATGTTTACTAGCATCTGCTCAGTTGTTGAGGAAAACCAATTTTTGACTTGAGGATCAACAGTCGAGTGTTGAAATTTAATAGAGCCATTTTATATAGTAATTGTTTTTGTAACAATGGAAGGGATTGGCTGGATAGTAATGGGTGCTATTGATTGGCTGGATAGTAATGGGTGCTATTGATTGGCTGGATAGTAATGGGTGCTACTTCTTTAAATCCGACATAAACAAGATATTGTGTGTCAAACCAAATTCTCGAGATTTCCCTTCCAGATGAGTTGTTAGACGAAGGAATGTCAAAGAAGTTCACCGACAAAGATTACGAGAAGGTAATCTGTTTTCTTTCTTGTCATCTAATCATTATTTATAGACGAAATGTAATATAAACGTCCTTTAACATCCTGGGTCTTCGTTTTTGCAGGCTTTACTAGAAAATCTTAGCTCGGATGAGTTTGGGTCTGACGAGGATGATGGTATTAACGGGAAACCAAAACGAAAGAAATCCAAAAAGATGGATCAGAGACAGTAAGGATACTAAATAATGGAATGCTATATTTTCACTAATCAGAGTTTAAACCCACTCGTGAATCTTATTCCCAAGAATTAGTTCCTTTTTTTTTAAATTCATACCTTTTTTTATTCGCCTGACTTCGAAGAAAGGAAGAAGCTTTGAAGACAGCTTTGAAAAAAGGAAGAAGCTAGTCCCTGCGTTGAATGTTAACATATTAAATATCTGTTTCTGTTTTAGGGACAAGAACATCACTTCCATGTTTGCTGCTGCAGACGAGGTTAGTTGCAGAACATTCTCATTACAAATGTTAGAATATATAACCTCCGTGTATTCTGATATTGTCAAAGATATTGAATAGTCAACAGAGCTAAATATGCAATTTTTTGAGTGCATGAAACGCGAGCAACTCTCTTTTATTCTTTTTTTACCAGTCTTCCTGTTTCTCCTATGTAAATTTTTGATTCACTGCGGGTGATCTTGTATTCAACCCTTCCTTGTCAACCAGGCAATTCTTAACGATGGTAGATTTAAGGGTATAGCCCACTACCAACGTGGCTATAGTACCCTATTTCGTGGCTTCAAGTTAGCTGCTAGCATATTTGTGCTATCTACACTTAATGTTTATCTTCACAGCCACATCCCACAAGCATTACGCTTTTATTACAACATATGTTCTTCAGACCTGGGAACCTGAGCCTGTTTGCTAGCTATTCCATGCTGATGAGGCCTAAAAAGGCCGAAACAGCTGTCCATGGCTGCTTGTAATCAGGCTCACTAATTGTTCTGGTAGATTTAGGGGTATCAACGTATTCCTTTACTGCCTTGCAGCCTACTGTTCAGTTTAAAACCGAGTTGATGACCAATAGAACTAAGATTTGCCAGTAATGGCCGTTTTTGTAGTAGAGATGTTAAAGTCGTCTGCCTTATTTCTCGTTTTTATACTAGACGTCAAAGTCTCAGACGACCTTAACGTCTCTAGCATAAAAACGGCCAGTATGTATAATATCCGATATACAGAACGAGAGTTTAAAATAGAGAGACATTTTACGAAAAGTAAGAGGTAATTACGTCCTGTTTGCACAGAAATATATATTGCGCTGTTGGGTTTCCCCTTGTGCAAATTGAACAGCTTAGCCACCTCTGTAATCTGTTTTTTTCGATGTTGGTAGGAAACAGTACAACATTACTGCTGTGGAGAATTTTTATTTGCTGAATGTAATTTGGGGAGCACAGGAAAACAAACTTATCATGCTATGAACTTGGCGGAATTAACACCAAAACTTTCCGATGCTATATCAATGTGTGTTGTTTAGTAGCAGATAAAAAGAATAAACATGAGACTGCTACGTTGCCAGTGTGGTGGTCCCTGATAGTGTAGTGGTTAGCACGCCCGACTAGTGATCAGGGAGACGTGGGTTTTTCTGGCAACTGTTTATTCTTTTCGATGCTTTTTCTCGAACCTATTTTATGTCAAAACGAAGTTACAAATTGGGCAATTTTTGAAAAGGAACATCTATTTTCATTGCAGTTTGCACACATGTTAGAGAATTGCGAATCTTCCAAGGGAGCTGCTTTTGATGTTAGAAGGGACGGTGCGTCCCATAAGCAGTTAAAGTGGGAGCAACGATCTCAGGATCAACCTTGGAAGAATAAAAAGTTCCTGACAGGCAAAAAGAAGAACGAAAATGTTTCTAATAGAGGACCTCAAAAGAGGACGGGAAAAGGCAGAAAAAATCGCGGTAAATTTGGGCCACGGAGATAGCACAGAATCAGATAGCTGTAAGATAATATTCTTTAATATCCATTTAGTTCTCAGAACTAAAACATGTCAATAGAATTTAAATAAAACATTGCATATTGATGTGCTTCTGTACAAGTGTTTCTATAAGAACAGAACATAAAGGATAAATTAACATGGCGTGTCCATTGTGATAATGAAAACAAAGATGGCCACGACTTAAACAATAATCTTTTTCTTTCTGAAAGTTTTATCTGTAATATTTAGTAAATATTCTTGCGAAAGACCAGAGCTTCCTATCGTGTGTCTTCCTTTTTTATCTTGATCATATGAGTTCTTCAGGCACATCAGGGATCTGTTAAATAAATCATTGTTAAAATATTTCGTAATATGCTAAGTTCTCAGCAACATTGAGACATTACTTTTTCTACCTTATAGTTAGGTTTCTCAAGAAAGTCGCAAATTCTTATAGATCCTAAAACGTTTTTTTTTTTTGTTTTGGTTTTATCATGTGACATAGTGCAGATTGCTCTACCTAAGTTGAAGCAGTTCTCTAAAGCATTGAATTCTTGGCCCCAACTCAAAATTCTCTCAGCAAAAACGAAACAATTTCTGATTATTTCTGCCACGATAGTTACAAATGGCATTGTCTCATTTTACATGTAGCAACTCATTTCACATTTTGGTTCAGGAAATCCTTTCTACTATACAGCATCCTGACTGTGGTCTAAGCAACACAATATCGATCTACGAAAAACATGCGAGAAGATTTCTCATTGTTATTTACAAATACTTTGGTCGCACTCCAGCGACCATCATCAGTGAATGACACGAATCAGTGAATGCTTACTAATAAACATAACCTATATTTGCTAATTGAAAGAGAGAGTGGTAATGGTTATACCTGTTCATTTAAGCTAGGTTTCTGTTCTTTAATAAACAAAGCTTCGGAGATCTTTCTTTTTTAAAGTTGCGTGATCTGAAGACAACTGTATCCGGCTTCGTAAGGACTTACATTTATTGTTTACATAGCATCCGGATCTAAACCGTCGTGCCATTTTGATACGTAACTTGCTGCGTATTTCAGCACGGTCACCATGCCCTTGCCGCCAGAGAACTGAACGTCCATGCTGCATTTCAATGATGACAAGAGTGTTGCGATATACGTTTTCAAATTAAAAGCAAGCGCTTCTTCAGAATGAAAGAATTTCAAAACTTTTCTTTCGCTCGCAGTTATCACATTTATTTTCTCATTCTTAACTGGTAATGAACTCTTAACGGATTTTTAAAAGTCTACGACATGTTTTGCAAGAGACATATTGCTCCACGATATGTCCGCCCGTAAACAGTCCATTTTAATTTTGTGTAACTTTTTAAGCCATACTAAGAGGCTGGGCATTTGCTAGTGTTTGAGATATTGATGTTATTTTAAGATACAGTACATATGGATGTCTTGTATTTTTACTCAATCTACCTTTTTGCATGCAGAGATCATGTACCGTGAAAAATACTGGTTTAAACATTGGCGTAAGTGATCTTCTCGGTTATGTACGCTATTCTAACACTGATCGCCATAGATGACAAACACTTCAATACACAACACAATCTGTTACTAACAAATGAAAAGTGTGTGAACTGTTTGTATCTACAAGAAATCATTCAGCTATCACTGGGTTGTGCTTACCGTAACAGTGATATCAATCAGATCGTCAATGGTTTTCTGACATTTGCGAACCTCGGTCATATTGTATTCCATGGAAGCTATCGCGGTGAAGTAACGATTAATAAGCTCGCGTTCCCTGTAACGATTATTTATTATTTTAATTAAATAATATTTTATTAATTATGCAATTTTGATGATCATACTGTGTTAAAACTAGTTTTAACAGCCATCAAGTTGGCTCTATTTGCCCATAGCCAGTTTAATGGGACCAATCATTCGATGGTAACATAGCCCGCTCTAAAGTAATAATCTCACAGAGTTGAACTTTATACTGAAATCCAAACCCGTACTAATACGGTAACTACAAATATCAAAGACATTTAGTTGAGTTGCCTCATTGGAGGTTTTGTTCCATAGTGTACAAACGTTTACCGCGCTAGACAGTGGTTCTCGGTCTTTTAAGCCGACGACGAGCGAGAAGAGAGAATCTGCAGACTTCTATAACACATGACACGCATGCTCAATCGCATACAATTGTTTGATTTGTCAAAGGCCAGAATTAATAAATACGAAAGAACATGTGGTCTTCGATGGTTTCGAGATGTTATAGCAAAGGCAGCACTTTCTCCTCAATTATTTTAAGACCCTGAGTGGTGGTCCGGCCGGGATTCGAACCCGAGCCTCCCGCACAATAGACTGACATCTTACCAACTAGGTTAACCAGTGATGTTATTAAATTGTTTATCAATTTCACATTTTCCGTTAACTTTTTACCCCACGTGTAATGGTGACACCCAGGTTCTTAAGGATGAAAATATAGATCAAGAGACTTTATCACAATTAATTTTGCAATGTTTTCCTCATTCATCCAAAACTTTACTTGGGGCCTTTTTTACGGTAGGTGCAACAACTTAAAATCGTTAGTTCTCTGTCCAACAGCATTAGTCTCAAGGGTCAGTATCCCTCGGGGGACAAGACTAGCCCCCATGTTGTTTGCAGTTTCCTTCAACAACCAAGTGAAGGACTGGAAAACTAAAGTAAAGTATGCATATGTTCAATCAGCTTGCTGCCCTTTGTATCAAGGGATATTTATTCATATGCTAGTAGTCATGGTATGAAGTTAAATCCATCTCAATATAAAGAGCTCCCGATAGATTTCTTACAGTATAAGCCGTTGTGCTTTGAGTCCATTTAAGACGGCTCACAGAATTTTGCACATAGCTTTGTTCCCGAGGCACGTTCCACAGCTACAGTTTAGTTTTAGTGTGACCTTTCAAGATAACAGCAGAAAATAAAACTTTACTGATTAAGGAATAGAATTTGCCGAACATGCAAGAAGCAGCAACTTTCATTTTGCTTGAGCAAAGCGTAGCTTTCACGATGTCAATTTCTCAAAGGTGGGGTTTTGTGTCTGTGACCCGAAATTTTTGTAAAATGCCCGTGGCCGGGGCCAAATTAAGTTCAAGGTCCCCACTCCGGGAACACAAAATATATCAAATCTACCCTCCCCCGATCAGGGTAACAAGGCATTTACCAAATGTTCTCAAGTCAACAAGACGAACAAATGACCCATAACGGAAATCGAAACAATGTGATAAAACAATGAATTTAAGTATAAATCATTGTATTCAAATATATCTTCAGAGATTAAAATAGACAAAGGATGGACAACAATAACACAGACTGATGACAGATATTTACCACTTACCGAAATCTGATCATCCATCATGGCCCAGGAAGCGACGTTCGAACGATCCACGAGTTGATGACGAGGTTTCGTTCCAGTCTCCTTGAGGTGACATAACCATTTCGTTCCCAGGCTTGAATTCAACTGCTCGCCCCCGGGCTTGAGAACGACCAAACAGCCCTTTCCCCCGGAAAGGCCAGTATCGTCAAATGCCCAGCCCAGGGGACTAAAAATTGTGTCAAATGCCCGCCCTATATGCCCGCACTCCCCCCCTCTCCCCCCTCCCGGGCTTTACCTTGATACGTGCATAATGAATAGATTATTATTAATTTATAGCTTTAAAATAGAATACAATTCAATATTGTTCATTCACTGAACTAAATTTCATTTTTGTAGTTTTTCGTACTATCTTTGTGCCTTGGTCAGACCCATCAAGATATCAAACAATGCATGACTACTTCCTGTTATATAGTTCATGCATCACCTTTTGGTAAGCGGAGAAAGGACACTATTGGTATCAGCTGAGTGTTTTAGATCTTTAATGAGTGTATTTGCGATCATTTATACTTGGAAATCTATAGAAATTACATGTCTTTGAGCTATAAAATAGCGAGGCTATAACCCACACAGTCAACACAGTTACATGGTCCATGGAGCAGCGCAGTTTAGTTTCGTCCGCTAAATTAAACACTACACAACTTAAGTCGCTATTCTGTTAACAAAGGTTTATTAGAAGCTTATTGCTTCTTTTTTGTAGACAGTATCAAAAAGTAAGCAAAAGTGACAATATGCCATATGCATTTTCGTGAAATAGTGCTGAGCCGAAGACCCACAGTGTCACTTGAAACCAGGACCACTCGGACATCTAAGGCATTTTTATTTGCATCAGTTTTTTAGTTTGCATCAAGATTTTTTCTTGCATCAATTTTTTATTTGCATCAACTTTTTCAAGTTTGTATGAGCTTCTTTATAATTTGCAGGAACCTTGTTTTAATTTGTAAAAATGTTTTATAATTTACATTCAATCTCTTTCATGTGTGATGCCTGAGTTCTGGGCCACCGTACAATTAAAGATATCAAATTTCAAATTTCAGTACTTCTGTGTTTTTTTTATAATCAACTCACAGGTGTTATTGACAGTTGTTCTATTGTTAACAAACAAATGTTGTATAGGCGAGTTTCAGCTGACGTTACATTCTGCTTCGTTAGCATACAACTTAACTCGGAAAAAGAAAAAAGATAAACAAGAACTGACTTCAAAACTTGAGAAAACCTATCAAATGCATGAAATAAGTGGCCGAACTTTCGGCTCTATGTGTGGAGTTTCAAAGAAGAAATCGCTACTCGAAAAAATGCAAAACAGCTGGAGGCAAA
>JAOTRI020141043.1:0-10747 GCA_028564885.2 Zoanthus sanctaehelenae
GCCGAGGACTGCCACTTAGTTTTCTCGGTATTTTCCGCTTTTCAAAAGGAAATAAAATATAAAAAAGCTACAAACACAAAGCTGTTCAGTTTTCGGGTTACTTAAGGCAATTTTGGTTGTATTGAGGACAAAATAAGCGAAGAGTTTTTTAAGCTTGAGCTCATAGCGAAGTAGAAGTCCCGTATTTTTTTAGGCTTTGGCTCAATGTAACTCAAGTGTTCTATTTACCTTCTGTTTTTTTGCCGTGGTCAAAAGCGTGCAAACATTGCGAGGGCGGGAAATATGCAGCACGACATTGAGCTTTCAAATAGTTTTGTCTTTAGTCATGAAATGTCGATTAATCCTGATCTCACGAACATTATTCTTTTCTATCTGACCGCTCTTTAAAGCAATTGTTTTCTCGCCATTACAATGCGAAAGTCTTTCGTCCTGAAGCCATTTGAATTTTGTTACTTTTAGTCTTCAAAGAAATATCGTTACTTTTACGTGTAAAGTAAAGGGAAGTTTTAATTAGTTTCTCTTTTTCATATAAACGGTGTTTTGCTAATCTCTTCCATAGTTTTTTTCTTAAATGACAAATAACACATAGATTATGTGTTTAATCAACTGATAAGTTAAAATGTTTATTCATCATCTCAAATCGAGTACAAGAACTAGTGTTTTGAGGTTGGCCGAGCGTTTGAGAAACAAGCTAAATATTTTTTTACTAACTTTATAGCTTAGGGCGTTAATTAAACAGTTTTAAAGCTTAAAGTTGATAATTTCGCATAATCTTCCTGCGCTTGCCAAAGGAAGGAGATTCTTGTGCATTTGCATGCTTTTTGAAAGAAACAGTAATAATAGAATCAATATCACACTTGTAGCATCCAATTCAGCAGAATTGGAGATAAAGGAAATCCGATGGGGACATCGAGAATCCAAATTTACTTTGAATAAATGAAATGCCGAAAAAATCCCTCTATTAAATCGTCGATCTGCCAGTCAAATTCAACCTTTTCGTTAGAGTTCAACATGCATAACGAAATATACTAATCTAAATTTTCTATAACTTGTTAACAAGTCCACTTATATCATTTTCCACATTATTTTTTATATTTATTAATGTTCGTCAATTTCAAATGCATTTTTTAACGACGTCAGAGTTTGTTTTGTTTGGAAGGTGCCCAACATGTAAAAGTATCTGCAATTATTCTTTCAGAATTACAAATGCAACTTTTATTGGTCCCATTCGATTTACTTCGCTGGTTTTTACAAATGAACTTTGATGTGAAACTTAAAAGTTTCCGAAATCTTTGTTAAGGAGTACACCTTTCTACCACATTTCACGAATCTATTTGTTTGTTCATGTATATAATGAACTTCAAACGGTGTTTTATACAGTTATTTTATGATCATGATTGCATGAATAAGCTTTAGAAACTTTAATTAACTTTACATTAATATGCGTATAGTTAGATGTTTTGATTGAAAATGTTAACTATTTTTGCGAAAGGTTTGACCGTAATGTCGACCATAATCAAATGTCTGAACGCATTAATGTAATCCATTTAATCGTCATGCATCCTG
The DNA here is from genome assembly GCA_028564885.2 of Zoanthus sanctaehelenae. Classification (NCBI taxonomy): domain Eukaryota; kingdom Metazoa; phylum Cnidaria; class Anthozoa; order Zoantharia; family Zoanthidae; genus Zoanthus; species Zoanthus sanctaehelenae. The sequence goes on from JAOTRI020141043.1 coordinate 1,567, forward strand.
AATGTTTTTTTAATTTTCATTTTTTTTCAAAAACTTTTGAAATCTTGTTGCGCATTATATTGTTTCTGTTTGACGCATAGTTGGTATTGTGTTGTAATTACCTGGCTTTAATATCATGCACATTCTGCATGTTAAGTGGTGCAGAGGAAAAGAACTTCCATTTGGGTCTCTCGTCACGAAGTGAGAAGGATGAAGAAATGCCGGACCGTGGTCGCCGAGTGCGGCAAGATACGCTTGCGATTGAATCCAGTTGTTACGTTAATATCAGCTATCATCATCTGGGGTCTTGCTGCCTGGGCAATTGCAGAACCTGTGCAGGCGAAAAAGGAACTATCCAAGTGGACGGAATGGGTTACTCGAACTTGGACATGGCTGTACATCGGTACACAAGACGTGTGGGCCATTTTCATTATTGTAATCTATTTCTCGAAGTATTCTAAAATGAAACTTGGAAAGGACGACGAAAAACCCGAGTTCAGTGATGTCACATACTTCACGATGCTGTTTGCCGCTGGAATTGGCATTGGGTTGTTTTACTTCGGCGTTGGGGAACCAATATGGCACTATGAACCCGGCCATTATGGCAACAGATACTGGGGGCGGTAAGTGTTTTACATTCTATTCCGGTCTTTTTTATTGAATCATTATACTTGCTTTTGCTAATAAATGTTGTGCCATTTTCATTTTAATGATCATATGTTGTTTTACTGGGGAATTTAGCTGTCATTCCGTAGAGCTCGATTAAAACTTCAAACGTAGTGTTCATTTTTTGTGTTACATGTTATGATAACTTACTAAAGCTATTTTTCTCTTATATAGTTAAATACTTTATTGTAGAGTGCTACACGTCAATTTACATGGTTCTTAGCAAAGATTTCTGCATGAAAAAACAGTATTTACTATATTGTCATTTAGATTTCTTTTCATAACCCTGCAATGGAGGCCATGGAAACCATGAGGCTCATGAATTGGTTTTATTTGGTAGAGAATGAACAACGACCCGGATTAAACATCGCATTAGATTCGAAAATTGAGCTTTTGAACTAGTCATTAGCTACTTTAGCACGATTGTGCCCCATAGATACTTGATTTCTAAATCCTACGAATATTCTAAATAAACATAAGTGCTTGATTTAAAGTGCCAGTGAAGCGAAAAATATTTTCGATTTTTTAAAAAGGTCATGATAAAGTCAAACAGGAAGAATTTTTTGAGAGTTAAAATGTAATGTAGATATGCTACTTTTCTTAGAACACGTCATTTTGTTTGTTTAAGTAAAGAATATGTGAAAAATTAAATAAAAGATTAAATTTATTAAATTTATTTCAATTTATCAAAAAAAGTTTACATCCTGATAAAATGGTTTCTAGGGTTAGAAAATTTTTTTTTTCTTATAACAGCTTGAGTTTGAAATCCGTGCTGTGAATCAGTATCGAGATATGAGCTAAACTTGCTATTTCCTTTCATGACGCTTTTGAAGTTTGCAAGAAAATAACGTCACCTAAACGAAGAAATTGGTGCCTAGAATGTACTATGAGCTAGCCAATTAGAGCAAAACGTGTAGATTTGTACAGCTATATCTCAGAGGCATTTTATAATAATAATCTTAATGATAATGATTATTGTAATAACAACATAAAAAGAGCAGTAGTCGTGCTAAATTCAAAATAGCAGATTATAAACAAATGTTATGATGTAAACCAATCTAGTTTTAAAGCCACATAAAAAACTTGGTTAGCGTCCTTAGCTTTTGGTAAAAAGTGGGCGGGTGGGTGTTTTTTTTTAAAATTTATAGTATTTTTAACGCCTTGGTTTTAAGTCCAAAACTGGATTTACTTGCGCAACATAGAGTTTTCTCGAAACTTCTTTTATCTAATTTCAAATATGATTCATAGTTTAATTTTTGCACGCTTTATATACGAATGTCGTGAAAGTTTATGATTCTGTGCTGTTTTTATGGTCGATAAAAGCAAATAGAAAATTAAAAAAATGTTCCTGAGCGGGCCACTTTTTGTGGGCGGGCGCGGACTCTATTTAATTTTTTTTATGTATTTAAATCTCTTTCTTTGTACTCCGGGGTGAATACAATTATGCCGGTAATCGATTTCAAAGTTTCCTAGTTCGATAAGGTGGTAAAAGGCCACTCAAGTCGGTGTCCGAGGTGATGATCCTATGCCACAGTTTCTTATCCTTATAATACGTAAAACTTCAGTCAGGCTGTATTTGTTCGAGCAATATCCGGCCGGAGTTAAAAGATCTAACAATGCAAATAATTTGTTTATCCTTATAAATATTTGTTAAAAAAGCCTCAACCCACACTTTTGTGCCATATGTAAATATATTCACTTATAATTAAACTTTGAAACTACAAATCTAAATCGCTGATAGAGTACTTATAAAATTTACATATTTACATACTATCCAGTTTTTGGAATTTTCTGTTTTTAATACTTGTTAAATATGTCGCTTTAAAAATGTAAAGACATTTTCGCCTCAAAGGTCCTTAAAGTATCCTAGTATTTTTGTAGTTTCAACAATGGCTCTTTCATGCTCTGGACAGTTGCATGACAAACTTGACTGTCAGCGGCATTTTAAAGTATTTTCTAATGTAATCTTTTGCGTTACAAAGGCAACTTTTCATGATTGTCGTAAGTTGGATAATATGCGAACGTAATATGTAAGCCTTAGTATCGAAACTCGCTGCAAGTTTTTGTCCAAAATTCCAACACTGAAGCCAATCGAAATTCTTTTAAAATACAAATGCGCTGTTTAAGTATAGCCTATAGGAGCAAATATTTACTAATTATTCCAAGAGCGCGCGTTGGATATGAGATGGTAAATATAATCATCTGATATACAACAAGCGCGAATAGAATAATTGTTTTATTAAATTTCATGAGTTTTCCAAACTTTTCGATACTTGAAAATAGCAAAAAACTTTTAATAAAATAAAAAAACAAGATCTTTTTGTTAGTTTTCATATATATGGTCATTCGGTATATGAGCTGATAACAAGATTGAGTGAACCAATCAGAACGCTAGAAAGTAGAAACGCAATATTCGAAGTTGAAAACTTAACAATACATTTTATTCACCATGCATCTTTTTAAAAAATATAACAATCGTCTTAGTATATATTTGCCTTAATACGAATAATATAAATCATATATCTCGTTTTTCACAATCGACCACTGATCTCCCTCTTTCCTGTTGCATCAAAAACTTGTGAGAAAATCGCCCTTAATCAGTTTAGCACCTTTTTAAATGTGAAGAATTGTACATGTCTTACACCTCATCAAAGTAGTAACAAGAAACATCACTCGACAGAAACTTTTAACATCCTTATGGGCGATGCAATATTTAAAGCTATGGAACGAAAGTCCGTCACCGCACTGATTCTCTTGGATCTGTCAAAGGCCTTCGATAGCCTGAGCCATCCAATTTTATTAGAAAAATTTAGACGCGTTTGTGCATCTAAGAGTGCAGTAAATGGTTCGAAAGTTAATTTTCGGGGAGTTAACAATGTGTGTGTATCGGCCCAACAGTGCATCTCCCCCGCTCTTCAATATTTAAATTAGCTCCCTATAAACAATTTATAACAAGTATTTAAGGTTCAGAGACTGAACTATTCTGATGTATAAGATAATGAACAAACTATATCCAGCCTAACTTTGTGATAAATTTCAAATAGTAACAACCTAGATATCCCGTATTTTAAATCTAAATCGAGTCAAAGGACATTCGAATATAGAGGAGTGAAGATCTGGAACAGTCTTAAAAACAAATTAAAGTCTGAAACTTCATTCTTGCCACTATTAAACAAAATTTAAAGAAAACCATATAAAGTGGGAAATCATGGTTTAATCGTATTTTTTTATTTCCCCATTTTATGTACTTTATATTTCTTTTTAGCAGTTTATGTCGAATTTATATATTTTAACTTATTTTTAGCAATTTATGTCAAATTCTATTTTTGATTTATTGTTGAAAAGCCCCAGTGGGAAGAATATATTACAGTATAGTATATCTATCTATCAGCTGTCGGTCAATAAGGAGAGCTTTTCGAAAAAATGTATTGTTTTTAAAATATTCGAGAAATATTTACTTTGACTGGTTGCTAAACCTTTCATTTTTAAATAAGTTGGTGAGCTAGAATTTTTTTTTAAAACAGGATATAACTAGAAAATGTATCTTGAAGACATGAAAGTGGCATGAAAGTGGCATGTTATCTCATACAATGAAAAAATCATGCATAAAATGGCGAATGACACACTCTCTCGTCTCTTCATACAAGCAGCCAACAAAATGAAACAGAAACCTTTTCCGTCACGATTGCCCTCGGAATTGATGCAAAGAAAGACGCAAGTCGCAGACATTATGTTGGTAGCAGTCGGTACTTATCTTCGCAATCCGTAGTTTCGCCATCTTACCAACTAGTGGCAGATCTTTGTCTGGCAAAAACAGCCATGGTAGCCTCTCTTTTGGTATTATTGGCCGGTGACATCAACACTAATTTTTGCAATATCATGATAATTTATTAACAAAATTTTAAACACTTACTCAGTACTGTATAAATTAAAGCATACAAGCTTTCAACTGATAATTTGTTAAACTTTTACTTATATGTTTTTAAGAGTTTTACGACTCAACAAGACTTCGCAATGATAACTCGCCTGAGTATATGGTTTGTTGCGTGAGAAACTTTTGATCGGCTTTTAGAATTTTGATGAATTTTTTATGTTAGTAAAGTCTACTTTTTGGCAAAAACAAAAAGTTTCTATTTATAATTGTTAGAATATAAAGGCTGCCGAATATTTTGTTTACCTTAGGCTTAGTCCAAACAAAATTGCCAACTACTGTATAAGATGTGGCCGTAAAGGTTTTTATACGCTGACGCCTCACCGTTTCATGAATTTGCACACTAGCTTAAATTATACTGTTTAAGAAACGTTCTCTAGTGAGATTTCTTCTGAAGATTTAGCCACTTGCTAATGCTACTGCAGACGTCTTTTGTCAATCCTTGTAACTTTCTATATGAAAAAGCTTTTTAAAGCATTTAGTCCTTGTCGAGCCATGATTGAAAGTTGCTAAGAAGAGTTGGAAAAAGACTAATTGACATTGTAGAGCTATATGAGAAAGACTTAAGAATTTAGTAGAGTAGCAGAGTTGCCAAGGGCTTAGAGTAAGACGCCTCGTTATCTCCTAATGAATTGGTTAGGTGCCAGTCTATGATGCGAGAGGCCCGGGTTCGATCCCGGCCGGACCAACACTCAGAGAGAAAGTAAGGCCTTTGTTCTAACATCTGCAAATGGTTAGACTTTCACGTCTTCTCAGATAAGGATGCTAAAACGTTGTAACTCTAGAACGATAGCCTACTTTTAGCTGATAATAACTGGGTGCTTAATAAAGACTAATATTGAAATGGCCTTTCTAATAATGTAAAGTTTATCTTCGTGTGGAAAAATATTTTACGGGAAAAAACATTCTTTTTGTTACATTGATAAATCTTTTGAAAAAGATGCGAAAAAGACTAGAAAAACTGAGGAATTAATTCAGGGATCTCTTTACTGGTGAGGATAAAGAGAACATGTCACCCGTATCCCGGATGTCAGTTTCATATAAAATCTACGAGTGACATATTTGACAGTAAAACACTTCTTTCTATGTAATATTACCTTCTCCTTTCACTTTTAATTCAAATCATGCAGTATGTTTTCACGGATATCTCTTAGATCTCTTACAAAATGCTATAACAAGACAGTTTCCAACGACAGCTTGGCTACTTTTAAGAAACGTTTTAAGTGCTTTTACTTTTATACGTGCTATACAGCGCACTCTTTTTTGTAAGAATATATTTTATAAGAATATTGAGACTGAATTTGGTTACATTTAAAAGTATTTTTAGATTAATGTCGAGAGATTTTTTAAGAATATAATTTTGTATGTTGGAAATAAAACGTTACTGAGTACTTTATTGCACTGCAATGTCAAATTAAAGGAAAGCCGTATTCTGATCTATCATCTTTGAAGCTCGATCATTCAATACTACAGTCATTTTGAAAATAAAAATTTCATGTCAGCGATATTCCCAACTAAGAATATTTGTAAGAATATTTTCAGTCTAAAATCGGCCAAAACTTGATCCGCAAAACAAATAATATTTTTATACAAAAAAGATTGCTACTCACTTATAAACATTGGTTGGTGAATTAGATATTATCGTAATTATTTACTATGTTTACCGAAGGTGAGAAATCTTTATTATTTGCTTTTACTGTAATTGTGTCTATATGGACATACAAAATCTTAATTTGTTTTAAGAACCATTAAACTTTTCCAAGACTCATTGCTAATAACTTTTTGGTGGTTTTAGCCACAAATTATTCTAAATGAATTCTTTTTTTTATTTCTAGCAGGTCAAGTTATAGAAAAACATAATGGAAACAATATCAAGGCATTGCGGCAAAACGAAGTGCCGTACATTTTAGAATAAATGTGATACACTTCCTGTGTTTTACATTATGTTGCTAAGTAAATTTACGATTTTAAAGTTGTCTCCACGTAAAACATTTTTGTGCTATTCCGAATCTCAACTTGTGATTGTTCTTAAATTGATCCTAACTTTCGGCCAATTTGAGTCTTGTTGTTTCAAAGTTCTTCTTATAAAAAGCGTGTATTGAATTGAAAAGGCATCTTGATTTTTTTCATCATTCGCCAGATTTTGGATACAAACAGCATAAACTTATTGCCATTTCAACTCGAAGTCGAGGTATTACTAATACGAAATAGTGAATTTATATAACTAAAATATTTCTTATTTTCTGCAGGCGATTACCAGTGAGTATACAAGCTCACTACGGCAAATGATTTTGCTTTTTGAACATTTTAAAATTTGAGTTTTAATTTGAAAACAATTAAATTATTCAATATTGATCCGACATCACCAGAACCTTCGTGAAAGTTTAACTTCATTTATTGTTATGGTGTTATGTAGTCAGCAAGTAATCTATTTTTAAATCTAAAAAACCTAACAATTCGAAACTAACTTTCTGAGATTAAAAACAAAGAAAACAATACGACTTACATTGGCCATAGAGCTTTTAACTTGTTGGCAACTGAAACAAGTTGACACTAATTTTTATGAACAAAGTTTGTTCAATATAAAAAAACTCCGCGCCTGCAATTGGTCAAAATTGGTTGGTCACGTGGTTCAGCAATAAAATTGTACAATTCTTAAAGCGATGCAGGTAAAACAACGTGGGTACCAAATTTTAAAATCTGTATGTTTTATCCAGCTCAGTTTCAGTTCTTGAGGGCGACCAAAGCAAACCCATTGAGCGCATGCGCACTGTGTAGTCTAAAGCAGAGGCTTTCTAATTTCATCTTCCAACTGGTATGAATGCAATGTTTTGACAAACTATTTTGACAACTTTGTAAAAGCTTGTTCAGTGAAAGGTCTTAATATTTGATTTAGACAGTGTCCCTCTTAAGTCGCTCATTTCAAGTGCACACGTGGAGTTACACTGTTTTTTAAAACAATATTTTTGAAATGTGAACCAGTGCGCATACAGCGCACAGTTGAACTGACAGGAACTTTCTTTAGGGATTACAAAATTATAACAACAAAACAACGATTTATATTCAGCAGTTCAAGGACAGAACAGGAAATGACTAAACTACTAAATTACTAGTTGTGAAAAGATCTTTGATGTTTTAAAATAGACTTTTCATATGCTAAAAACAATCAATCAATTCTGAGATTGCGGTTAGCAACGAAAATATTGTTTTAAAACTAAAGATTTTCAAATAATGATACTTTCTCTATTTCTCGCGCGCATTTTCTAAGCTCTGCTTACTCCTTGTTTATCATTACTTTTTTCATTACATAATATTTACAAACATTACATAACCGCATTTTACGTAATGTAGTGCTAGTCGAGGTGGACAGTAATTAAAATCAGAGGTATCCTGTGGTAAGCTCGTGGACCTGTTGCATCTTTACTGTTGTTCACTGACTTTTGAAATATATTGTACGCGTGATTTGCCGAAGTCGTGAACCGAACACCGAGATATGACGTAACATGTTGAACGTCTTTAAATGGTAGCTGAATAAGAGCATTACTTAACGACCATTTAACGAATGCATGATGAATGCGCCTGTCGAACTTGAGGCAATCAGAAATCGATTACAAATTTTCTATTGTTTACGCCTGCTTTGCTTATTCTCCAACTATCCACATAGCTTTCTACGAGATAAAAATATATCAAGGCAAACAAAACATTTACAAAACAAATCCGAAAAGTTAAATAACCGAGTTTGTTGTAAGGCAAGGAACTGACAATTGAAAAACCTGTTAATTAGAAATGAACTAAATACAAAATCATACAAAGATCAATTTAGTAATATATAATTTTAAAATTTATTAGACCCAGTCTAGACCAGTCTTTTGTGGCCTTCCTGAGACCAGGACCAGGGCTCTTTCGTCCTCCTCCCCCGTCATGACTTGGAAATGGCAAGATGTATGACCACCAATTTTCAGGAGATAATTTACATGTGCAGTTGAACCTTTTATGTGATTCTGGTGTTAGGAAACTTTAATTTGACGTCATTATGACGTCATGTTACAATTTTATTGCACGAAATGCCATAATACTGTATTTCTTTGCAAATTTAAGGTATGCATCTCAATTTTTACGTTCTATGTGTCTTAGAACACTAAAATGTCTATAAAAATTTTTGTTTGTCAATGGTAACGGCACAGACGTTAAAATGACGTCATTGCATAGTGGCTTGAATTTCTCAGAATATTAAACTCAACTATAACTCTTTAATGACATAACTTAAAGGTGCCAAATTTGCATGGTCCATGAACTACAACACGGGTGTCGTCATTTTTGTTACCCAGGATGCTTTGCTACCCAGTATATTTTCTTTAATGTATCCCATAATTCACCTGTTTTGAGAAGCATTAAAGTACCCTAAAGCTTGTTTATGTTTTATAAATATTTTTGTTCTTAGGCCATTTTAGTTTTATAAGAAAAAGAAAGCAAACAGCGGTTACAAACACTTCTGGAAAGTCAGATTTGCATTGCAGAATTAAAGAATCACTGCTGATTAGTGACTTAAAGCCCTCACTCAATGAAAACGTTGGTAGTGAGAAGCTTTTTCTTTATTAATTTAAT
>JAOTRI020141054.1:0-10747 GCA_028564885.2 Zoanthus sanctaehelenae
TTCTCGAGCAGATCATTGAAGCACTCGACTGTGTCTCGTGCTTCACTGATCAGCTCTCGAATTCTCCCAAACGTGCGTCTCGGTTTTCATAGCGCTATGAAGGCACAGAAAAAATGTTTTATTTCTTAAACAAAACATAGAAAGGCGTATTTTGTTTTTCGCAGAGTGTAAAATCTATATCATATGCGGCTCGTATTTTCAACACTTCCCTCGTGTTCTCAAATGCACGTGGAGTTTAATGATTTAGGCTTCTTTATTTGTGTTAATTAAAGCATGGACGTTTGACCACCCAGAGCGACGCGAGGAGTCTAACTTATATTATAATACAATTTAACAATTAATGGCATTGTCAAGGTAAACATCTGTTTTGAATATGAATATATATGGTTGTACATAGTTGGCGCAGTTGGTAAGATCTCTGCTTTCCAACCACATGGTCCCCAGTTCGATCCCGGCACATTGCCGAGATTCAAATATTTGTGTGACCTTCTTTTCCGCCTAAGCCAACCGAGCTTTCCGGTAAATGTAATTGAGTACCAGCGTCTGCTGGGAGCTAACCTGCGATGGAATAGTGTCCCGTCCAGGGGGAGTCAAAGACTCTCATCCGCTTCACACTACAGAAACCGGAGATTAGCACCGGCTCCATGGGCCACTAGGCTCGTATAAGGATTTAGCTTAGCTAGATATAGAAAATATCCGGATGCAAAAAAGGCTGTATTTCTCGTCCGCAGTGACGTACATAACGCAAAATTAGTAATTACGAACACTGAAAACCGTCATATCTTGATCATATTTATAATTTGTTTCCTTTTGATTTTAAATTTTAGATTCACATCTTTTATCCTTTCAAATAAAAAATGTTAAAATTTCAATAATATTTAAGAACATCATTAAAATTAAAGTATCGCTAAAAGTTTTGTGAAAACAAGGCCAGATAAACTGGTATCTACTTTTAGTAAAATCCAACTAGTGGTCTATTATCAATGCTGAGTTCTGATTGGTTGAGCTGTTACTAGGCTATTTGTTATAGCCCACAAGTAGCGAAAAGTGCTGACTAATTTAAAAACTTGACTCAAGGCTCAAAAAAATGATATCTCGCATCGACCAAAACCAGTAGAGAATAATCAGTCGTAATATGAAATGAGAACTCAAACAAAGACAACAGCAGTTGTGAAAATTATGGAGGATAACACATGCACACATGTGAATACGAATTCTATTTTATAGTGAACATTCAAATTTATATCTCCTAAGTGGGTGGTTTTAGTTGATACGTTATGTTTAACATAATATCTCACGAGCGGGCGGTTTTAAATGAAATCTCAAGAATAGGCCGTTCAAGAATATATCTCCCAAGTGGATGATGTCTCACGAGCGGGCGGTTTTAAATGAAATCTCAAGAATAGGCCGTTCAAGAATATATCTCCCAAGTGGATGATATCTCACGAGTGGGCGGTTTTAAATGATATTTCATGCATAGGTAGTTCACGTTTATATCTCATAAGTTGGTGGTTCAATGTGATATCACAAGAGTGAACGATTTTACTTGATATCGAACGAGTGGGTTATTGAAAAATAAATATCTCACGAATTGGCGGTTCTAAATGATATCTCATTATAAATGGGAGGTTCAATCTGATACCACACGAGTGGGCGGTTCTAAATGATATCTCATTATAAATGGGAGTTTCAATCTGATATCTCACGAGTGGGCGCAGCTAACACGTGAGATATCGAGTTGAACACAAGAAAAATGAATTCGTATCCACAGGCGGACATTATATTTATAATATAGACACCGAAAAAAAACTAGGACAACGAATTGATTTCATCGTAAATTCCTATTATCTATCATACGGTGATGAATAGAGTGGTATCTTCACAGGAAGCCAAATTTTCGTCACTGGCAAAATCTTGGTATTTCATGGGTGTTCATATAATGCATACATCATATGTTCCTAGTTTTTCCTTTTAAAGATAATTGATGAACTATCGACAGGAGTTTTGCTCAAGATTCTCAAACAGAAAAAATCAGTTTCAACATTGAAAACAAACCAAGATTGTTCATTTAACACCATTATTTACCACCCCTTCGGGCGATAGTTGTTCAATATTGGTTTATGATACTAGGGCTGATCACTTCATGTCTTTGAATATACAGTTTGATAGAATTACCAGTTTTACACTGTAGTGAAAAGAAGCGAAACTGACGTTTGACCGCGTAGTCCTTTTCAGGGTAAATGCCGACTCGTAGAATGGATAGTATGTAAAGTTGGTAGAGTGTAAATTTCGGGTATTACTTCGTGTAGAGGCCACAGAATTTAATAAGGTTTGTGATTGGCCAGATCAAGGTTCGGGTATTACTTCGTGTAGAGGACACAGAATTTAATAAGGTTTGTGATTGGCCGAATCAAGGTTCAGGTATTACTTTGTGTAGATGACACAGGATTTAACAAGGTTTGTGATTGGCCGGATCAAAGTTCGGGTATTACTTCGTGTAGATGACACAGGATTTAACAAGGTTTGTGATTGGCCGGATCAAGGTCCGGGTATTACTTCGTGTAGAGGACACAGAATTTAACAAGGTTTGTGATTGGCCGAAACAAGGTTGGCCATGGGTAGGCTTTGGTTTAAAAATCTGTTTCCTCTACACGACGTAAAAGCCAAGCTGAGTTGGTGTTTTTGGAGCTCTATGTAAGTGTGTAAGTGTGTGTGTGTTCTAGATCCATGTCCTAATGCTGTGCTTTCTTTAATGTCCTGATGTGGTTCACTTTACCCCATTCTCTATGTAACCCTTTCTAAGACTCCATTTTCCTTCGGTGGCGTACCACTGTCTCAGGTCCACCGTATGCACTTACTAGAAAACCTGCCTTTCTTGTTTATTGAAAACCTTCATTTCTTCCAAACCCAATTTATCTAAAAAGAGGAGTACAACGTGACGTGAATCCAAACACTACTCCTTCTGACCTCGTTCTTGACCATCTGAAACCCTCACTCTCTCACTGCAAAGCTGCTTCTCCATCGATAGCAATAATCTTGATTAAGTGTGGATAGGACCAACGGCTATGTTTAGGGGGCACTTCACCCATCCCGGTCACTCTCACGGTGCGGGGTCTTTCAAACTGCCCACTGCTGCAGTCAGTGCAAAGCAGACTAATAAAATACTGGCCAGGGTGGAGAAACACAAACGAACAGGAATGCTCGAACTCCTCCCCAGGAAGCAACTGAAAACCAACAAATTGAGCAAATTGAAACTGATTATGATGTGAGGTGGAAAGCCTTGATCATTTAAAAATGAGGTTGAGATGGTTTAGTCTAGCACACTTAAGAGGTAGAGGTGGAAAATAGAAGAAGAAAAATAACTACCGGTAAGCTAGTTTGAGCTGCGTCGGTATTTCTAAAGAAACAATTTGATAATAAAAATGTAAATTCTACACCTTAAAAAAGAAATACTTACTGATGTTTCGGACGTTAATCCTTCGTCGCTCCAACGAAGGACTAACGTCCGAATTGTCAGTAAGTATTCTCTTTTTTACGGTGTAAAATTTACATTTTTATTGCCAAATTGGAAAATAGAAGGCCAGTAGGTACGGAGAAAAAGATCTGGTATAACGTAGTGGAAGAAGACATTCATGTGAAAATTTAACATTAGAAAATATAGCAGAGCATAAACAACAGTCGAGGAGACCTTACTAAAACGTAAAGATGAGAATAGCATTCTAAGACTAGCGATTGAGCTGGAGATGCACGTGGAAGGTAGGACGTCAGCAGGTGAGCCAGAGAACAAAGAGAAAAAACCTAGCGGAAGGCCTTCTAGCTAGTTGAGATCGTATATTTATAATGTTAGGATACATGTCAAGTGTCAGCTAGCAAAATTATTAATCATTTATAGAGGTCAGAAGAAGATGTTAAAGAACCTTAACATAGATTAAGGAAAATCAGACTGATATGGTTTGGTCATGTAAAATGTAGAGATAAGAAAAACATTCGGAGGAGAGTGATGGAGCCAATAGGAAGAGATTTTATGGAAGGCACAGAAAGCTTAGTTAAATAATAAATCCTTTATTTAACGTCAATTGCGAAGGAATTGGTTGCCCATTCTTCCAAGCTAGAGACTGATGTTTAATCGCTCGACGGCTAAGATCTTGGCGTGAAAGTTTAATTTGCAGAGGGAGGAAAACCGGAGTACCTGGAGAAAACCCTTGGAGTTAGATTGAGATTGACAAATCTCAGCCCACGTGCGGAACCCAAGAATCAACCGCGGGTCGTGGGAGACGCGATTGATGACCATTATGCCAACCTTATTCCCTTAGTTGGTAAGTCTCATGTTTATGTTGTCATATTTACCGTCTTTACATATTGTAGCGTTTTTTAATTTTCTAATTGTGTGTAGTTTTGTTTAGTTATGCACCCCCTATTTCATTTTCATGTTGTTTTTGCATATGCGAGATTGTTGCTTTTGTTGTATGGCATGAGCCGCTTATATACTGGTTTAACCGTCTTCTCAGAACATTGGCTTGCTTTACTTTGCTCGCGATGTTTAGTTACTGAGTTCACTTAGTGGATGGCTAGACCTAAATTGTTCTTTAATTGGTACAGGATTTAATGGAGCCGAAACCAATTGTAGTATTTCACTCAACTTAGATGTTCTGCTGATGTACAGTAACTAATTTGTTATTTTTTGATTTTATTTATTTTTCAACTTTATCAGAGTTATGTCTGTTTAGTATATGTATCATCTTTCCAATCACAAGGTCCCAAGTTTGATCCAGGTTCTACCAAGAATTGAATAATTAGCGTGGCTCTTTTTTCCCCAAATCTTTTTGTGGGGTCAGTAAACGAGTCACAGCATGTGCTAGGAACTAACCTTGTGTCCCTAACCTGGTGTCTTCAACCTGGCGTCCCTAACCTGGTGTCCCTAACCTGGTGTCTTCAACCTGGCGTCCCTACCTGGCGTCCCTAACCTGGTGTCCCTAACCTGGTGTCTTCAACCTGGTGTCCCTAACCTGGTGTCTTCAACCTGGTGTCCCTAACCTTGTGTCCCTTACCTGGTGTCCCTAACCTGGTGTCCCTAACCTGGTGTCCCTAACCTGGTGTCCTTTACCTGGTGTCCCTAATCTGGTGTCCCTAACGTAATGTCCTTATCTTGGTGCATTAGTGCCCCTTCCAGGAAGGGGTCAAAAATTTGCACTAACTTAAGATTACAAGCAAATGGGGAAATGCAACAACATTTAACAGCCAAGAGACTAAGAAAGAGACTTTTCTTATCCTTGAGTTTTGTGAAAACTGAAGTAGAAAATATCCGCTCGACGAAAAAAAACCCATCACTTAGCATCACCTTTGTCATAAAATCTTATCACATCGAAGTCCTGTAACTAACATACTGTGTTCACAAATGAGGAAAAACAATTCGCAAAAACCTTTTAAACTCAAACTTTTCGTTTTTGTAGACCTCTAAGAAACTGAGGCTCGAATAGTAATGAAGCCAACCAAAATATATAAACAAAGATTCTTCTTTACATCTATACCTTAGGTATGTAGAACTGTAAGTTTCCGACCCAGGCCACCTGATCATCCAGCTCCGTGACACGACAGCCATTGTGGTGGTCCTGGTAAGGCTCGACGTTCAATCTCAGAGGACCGTAAGGTAGATCTACAACATAAGAGTTTGTCGTCGTTAACTAATGTTTTCCTTTAAAAAAATCAAGGCATAACTTAGAAAAATGAAGGATACAAGGAGACATCTGTGCAACTACAATTTTGATAAATCAAGGTTAAAACGTTTATGATCATAAGCAGTGTAGAGAGCTGACTTCTGCGAGTTAGCTCTTTGTCAGTACAACTGTAATTAGAACAACTTAAAGTTCAATTTCCTATTGACATCACAATAAGTGATTTAAGGAGCTAACTTCTGGAGCCTGGAGCAATCTCAGGTTTTAAGAACTGTAGTTTAAAGGGAACCGTTGCCCTATTGTTCTGATACAAGGAGCGATTGTTCTGGAATAATAGGGCAACCAAGTTACGTCACAATTTTTCAAGATGGCGGCGCCCGGGAAACTTGAAAGCCAAAATAAGCGTTGGAATTTATTTTTCTCGAATACAAACGCTTTCATTGGAAAAAGATTAAGCAATTCCAATTGTAAACATCATGTTCTGTGGTTTAGAGTTATTTTGTTGTTCTAGTGGAGGTTCCCTTTAACGAGCTGACGTTTGGAGAGTTAAAAGAACAACTGAAGCTAGACATACAGTGTATTTTTGAAGCCCCAGCTGATACCAGCGGTAGCTACTTTGTCATGGGTTTGTGTAAGAGTATGAGAGATGTAACTAATAACCACAGAGTACCCAAGTAGACAGACATTGGGCTATAGGAGTGACACAGGGTACCCAAGTAGACATACATTGGGCTATAGGAGTGACACAGGGTACCCAAGAAGACGGTTGTTTTGAAAATTTAAACAGACTACAGAAAAAGCGTTTGCTCTATATCACTCGCAATAATAATAACAATAAATAATAATAATAATAATAATAATAATAATAATAATAATAACAACACACATCAGCAAGGTATGCAAGAACGTGGAATCAGAACTCCATCTTCAACCTCTCGACAATGAAATTTTTAATCTCCAATCTACTGTCCTTAGTAAGGAAGCAATATTGGATATGAAGGCAGGAGGTTTCTGGACACCAGGAGTTACTGCATTTTTCAACATACGTGTTACGCATGTCAACTCCAGATGCAACCAGGGCAAGCCGACAGCAACCATTTTCAAAGAGCAAGGGAATGAAAAGAAAAGGAAATACAATCAAAGAATTATTAACGTAAAAATGGGATCATTTACACCCTTGGTGTTCGGGACAAATAGGGGTATGGGAAGAGACAGTAACAATTTATTAAGAACTCTTGCACACAAGCTAGCGAGCAAAAACAATGAAGATAATGCCGGCGTAATTATTTGTTTGAGAATTCAATGTCTTCGCAATTTATCCCTCTCTAAAGCGGAAATGCTTTTGTAGAGTTTTTAGCAAATAATTTTCTTCATTTTGAATATTTTTAGACTCTTTTTCGATTTTAGACAACTAGATGAATTTATTCCATGATCTGAAATAAAGTTTAACTTATTATTATTATAATAGTAATAATAATAATAATATTAATAATAAAAGGCTAAAATTTTATTGCTGTTGCTACATGTAGTCCACGACTACCTGTTTTTATAAATATCACCGTAAGTACAATTGTAAGATGCGTTTGCTCTATATCACTCGCAATAATAATAACAATAAATAATAGTAATAATAATAATAATCGGCTTTGTAGCCAAAAGACATGATGTCATGCGACACCTCCTAACAACACACATCAGCAAGGTATGCAAGAACGTGGAATCAACCTCTCGACAATAAAATTTTTAATCTCCAAACTACTGTCCTTAGTAAGGAAGCAAGATTGGATATGAAGGCAGGAGGTTTCTGGACACCGGGAGTGTAAGATGCTGTCGTTTAAAGAAACTACAGAATTGTTCACCGCCTGAAGAAGACTAGCAGCAAACAGACGAAACGTTGCGAACTATATCTGAGACTGCTCATTCTGGGTGTAAAAACCTGTGACGTTTTTTCTTTGTTTTATCACTATATGGTCGTTCTATCTTCTGTATCTATTGTTTGGACTTAGTTGTTTTCTTTGTTCTACGTCAATTGTGAACTTCACAGGTTTTTACACCGTGGTAAATCCTATAAGAGACTTGTCTTTGTATCTAGTAGCCATAACTTCCAAGGTGGACAAAAAGTCTCTTGTGTAGTCTCATTCTATTGTAATTTGGATGTATCTAACAAAAAAAAAGAAATATTTTAAGACTTTTGGAAAAATGAGCGGTAGTGCCAGATGATTTGATTTGAATGTCAAGAGAATTGAAAAAATTTGGCTCATCCTCGGTGTAAGAGCCTGTGAAGTTTTTTCTTTGTTTTATCAACATTATGGTCGTTCTATCTACTGTATCCATTGTTTGGACTTCATTGTTTTCTTTGTTCCACGTCAATTGTGAACTTCCACCGTGGTAAACCCTCTGAGAGACTTGTCGTGAGACAAAAGAAAAAAAAACTTCAATTATAAAAACTACAGGAATATATTTTTACTGTACATAGTGAAAAAAACGATCGAATACTCCGAAACGGGAAGCCACTATGTTTGTTTTTTTCTGTTGCTCGGAGGTGAATACCAAATCAGCGTGCGCAATAAGTAGTATTCTTTTGTGTGCGACATACTATTACCTAGTCATGCAATCACTTCAAATATTTCAAGTGATCACGTACCACTGCAACTTTTAACGGTTAATGAAACATCTAGTGCTACATCCACTTCGATCGTCACGTGACTGTTGGGTTCATGAGGCTGATCGTTCAATTTCACGTCTGTAAAATGATAACGAAAACTCTCGTCACTTGTTGAACAAAAAAATCTTAATTATAGTAGCAATGCTTATAATGGACTTGAAAAAACTTGAAAACTGAGAGGCGACTGAACTAACAAATCGCTCTTATCATCACATGCATCAACATCATGACATCACTGTCACTATCATTAACATCATCGCTTTTGCCAACATAATTACGGTCGTTGCGAACGTCAATATCATCACTATGATCATGAAGACTCCATCGTTATCATCATTACCACAATCAACATCACATTACCATCACTGCCAGGATCATCATCTGCATTACTACTAATATTATCATTATCATCATCATCGTAATCTTCATCACTGTCAACATCATCTTTTGTATTAATAATGATAATATAATTGAAACTGCTTTCTCAGCTTTTTCAATTTTTCACAATTGACCATTATCATCAATATCATTATCATCATTATCATCGTTATCACCATCATTATCATTATCATTATCATCACCATCATTATCACAATTGCGACCATCGCAACTATTATCACCATCATTTCTATTATAACGATGATCGTCAGCATCACCATCATCAATTTCATGAATGTTTCAAAAGGATTTTATTAAGAAATCGAAACCTGAAAGCTAATGTGCAATGAATTGCTTTTTTGTTACAAAAACTGGCAAAACAGGACTACACCATACCAAACAGAAGGGGTTCTGGCTTAAGCGCTTCCATCATTTCTTCAGTAAGATGGAGATTATCCAAGGTCCTTGATCCAGTCGCCTGACATGCCGGCTTGAGATAGTTAAGGTAACAATTACCAACTACTACAGTTACAGTTATTACTGAGCTACCTTTGGTAAACCCAAGACAGCCAATTTTGGGAACTGCAATACTAACGAAAATCAACCCCAACAGTAACATCACTACAATTACATCACTATCATCCTTCCACGATAATCATCGTCATTATCATCATTTTCTTAACTTTTCTTCTTCATCACTACCATCACCATCAAAAAATAACGTCTCTACAATCATCATTATTATCATCATTCTTTTCTGTTTTTCTTTCCCATCATCATCGTCATAAATAACGTTCTACATTTATCATCATCACTGTCATCATCATTATCAACATCATCAACATCGTCATCAACATCATCATTATCAACATTATCATCATCATCATCAACATTATCATCATCATCATCAACATCGTCATCATCATAATCAACATCATCATCATTATCAACATCATCATCATTATCAAGATCATCATCATTATCAAGATTATTATCACCGTCGACGTCATCAACATCGTCATCACCATCACCATATTCTTCTTTTTCTTCCTCCTCCTCCTCATCATCGCAATCACCGCTATCATAATTAACATTGTTATTTTTATCTCCGTAGTCATCAAATTCATTCACTACCATCAACATTTATTCACTACCATCACCATCATAAATAACGTCTCTACAATTATCATTATCACCATCAATTTTTTCTCAGTTTTTCATTCCCATCATCGTCATAAATAACGTTCTACATTTATCATCATTACTGTCATCATCAGCATCATCATCAACATCGTCATCAACAACATCATCATCATCAACATCGTCATCATCATTATCAACATCATCATCAACATCATCAACATCGTCATCATCATTATCAACATCATCATCAACATCATCATCATCATCATCATTATCAACATCAACATCATCATCAACATCATCATCATCATCATCATTATCAACATCAACATCATCAAGATAATCATCACCGTCGACATCATCAACATCGTCATCACAATCACCATATTCTTCTCTTTCTTCCTCCTCCTCATCGCAATCACCGCTATTATAATTAACATTGTTATTTTTATCTCCGTAGTCATCAAATTCATCATCATAATCAAAGTTACCATTATCTTCACTAGCACTGAACTAAAATGTAATGTTTGTACGCGTTAAGCAACCAAGGATACGAGTTTCCATTCAAGTTTCAACATCTGCTGCAGTGCGCGACTGTAGTCAACAATTCTGCTTTCTGTTTTCTAGAAAGACAAACGAAAAGTTAGTAGCAAGCGGAATTAAAATTAAAGATTTTTCATATAATATAGAAGTTGTTCACAATAAATCTTAAGAAAAATACTAAAGTTTTAATGCCATACATGTTTCGGCAAGTCTCTTGCCATCTTCAGTAACAAATAGCGCGAAATGGATGTGAATTTAAAAATATAGTAACAAACCCCTTCTAAATCAACAGATAAAGCATGTTAATTTGAAATTAATTGTTTAAATAATTCCGTGTTATTTACAT
>JAOTRI020141063.1:0-10746 GCA_028564885.2 Zoanthus sanctaehelenae
ACTACTCCTTCTGGAGCATGCTCGTACCATTTTTCACAACATTCCAACCCTCTTTTCTTACATATATCCCAATGAATTATTATTATTATTATTATTATTATTATTATTATTATTATTATTATTATTATATTATTCTCTGCATACAAACTGGACTGGTACTTGAATATTTTTATTAAACTTGTAAATAATACTGATTGAAACTTCTTCGAAATTTTTATATATTTATCCATAGTATTTTGTTATAAATTCATTTCTCTACTTGTATTTTTAACGAAAGAATAAAAACTATTATTATGATGATGATGATGATGATGATGATGATGATTATTATTATTTAGAAGATATTCAATGTCCTAATAAATTAATTAACCTTACCAGAGTCTCAACAGCTGCAGGTCGTCTGGCTCGAACCACCTTACAGGCCTGAAACACGTCAACCACTTGCTCTAGTTTAACCCGTTCAAGTGTTGAATAGATGGTGCAGAATGTTCCGCTGCGGCCGGCACCGTCACTAACAGGATTATAATAGAACTACCATCAATACTTTATTCTTCCTTTCATCTTCATCAAACTATCACACCTCTTTTTGAGAAGTCTTGAGGTATTCCACTGATGAACGGTAACTGTTTTGCTTTGTTCTAGTAGTATACTTATTGCAACTATTTAGATATTTTAAAATCTCGTTATTCTAGTTTTCAAATTTGGTTTGACTTTTCGTGAGGATTCAGCCAACAGTCTATAGTAATGCGATCACATTTATGTCTGTAAACCTTACATTGAAAACCTTTTTACGGTTATCTAGTGCCTCGTATGAAACCAGGCTACCACGTTATTACCTGGGAGAGAGTGAGCTTGGGAGTGTATCTTCGTCATGAAACGGAACGGAGATTGTTTGGATTTATGATGAATCGAAGTTATCTCCGGACCTCAAGATTCTGAAGTTAATGATTTGTTGCTTTGAGCAATTATGACTTGTAACGTATTTAACAAAAATGTTTTTCTGGCTTGTTCGCAGTATCTTAACTTTGCTTATTACAGTCAATATCACTTCAATAAGAAACGAAGATTGCTGCAAAGAACACTGACGTATTCGACTTTTGGTCATGCGCATTGTTACGCTTCTGTATTCACGCATGACCAGTCGCTTTTTAAGTAGTTGTTAGGTGAACAATTTCTGACAATTTCACAGCTAAATTTTACCTTAGAGTTTGATGTGCTAATCCTAAACTGGGATGAAAAAATAGGGGTGTGAGTTATATATGTTCGGTTAAGCCCCTTTTAAGCAATGATAGTTGAGCATAATAGTAGATGATAGTTTCAACTATCATGCACGTTTGAAAGCCAACTATCATCAACTATCATCAACTATGAGGACTATAGAAAAGCAAAGAGAGAACTTGGGCACTTTTCGTTTACTCTTATCAACTTTCTCATGACATCCAGCACGTTTTAGTACATTGTATCGCTATAGAGCACAATTTATAGTGTTCTACATGTTGATCAATTCAAATAGTCACATATCTACTAATATCTACTAATAATACGGCGTACCTGCACTGCACGACAAACGACATGTTACCGGATTGCTGAAGTGCAGCAGTCACTCTTTCGATCAACCTGAGAACACTTTGTTTATTCTTTGGAATGGAATGAATTGGCCAAGCGCAGTGCTGCAGATGATAAACTGACTTGGGAGGCCTGTTTAGCTGGTGAAGAATAAACAGAACAAACGGATATTGAAACTAGCTGCTTTTGAGATGAAGGTCACGAGTCTGGTGTAGCACAAATCACTGACAGCTTAATCACAAGTCCACAACTCGAACAGAAATTTCACAAAACGAATTAAAATTCCAAACACGAACACTAATTTCATCCTAAATTCCACACAAAGTCCACAAAACGAACACAAAGTCCACAAAACGAACACAAAGTCCGCAAAACGAAAGCAAGTTCACAAATTGAACGCAAGCTCCTTAAAACGAACACAGATTCCACACACGAACACAACACCACGGTAACACGAATTTCAAAACCTGAAAACGATTTCACAAGAGAACAAATAATGCTTTTAGAGGACTTTATTCAGTAAAAATTTAAATATTTCATTAAAACGATTACCTTCTTATCTTGTACGGTAAGCTTGCGATGCACTATCTCACCAATACTTTCTTCAAATGTCAATGCAACTTTCACATCCCCGTAGGTTTCTTCGCTTGAAACTTCTTTTGGCCAATATCTGGGGTAAGTCTGCAGAGAGATAATTGTTCAAATCAGGCTGTCTGACGTGGAGTAAAACAACTTTGAGAACAAAAAAAAAAAGAAATACCAAAAGACAGCAAACATAGCATTTTACATGATCACACTAGAATCATTGTATTTAAAAGAATTTAACAAATTAATGTGACCTCCTCTGTAACACAAACCTTTCCTGAGAAATTTTTCAATGTATTGTAGACTTACCACTCCGTTTTCACTCAATTTATTTAGCATCACCACGGAACCAATAGAATAATCAGAAATCATCTGCCAGAAATCTTCAAATGTGTGAGCTAGTGGAGCTTGTGTCAATATAAATGTGTTTCTGTCTTTATAGGCCTGCAAATGCAGTATAAAGAATGACATTTGATAGGTTAAAGCTATGCTCACACTTGTTGGTAGGGCACTAGCCTAAGATCTGCTACAAAATAGTGCTGTGTTCAAGCAAGTACTCTGTGGCCACTTTAATGTCCGAATACTTGAAAAATTAGTGGCTTCACATTGGTGCCCAGAAAAAAAAATGTACTCGGCGCATTGCCAAGGCCGCGATTGTGAACATAGCATAAGAAGCTCCAGGTTAAACTGTAACAGTTAAATATATATTAATAGAGCTTCGTTCCTGCAAAGCAATGAGACGAATCTTAATGACGTATCAATTTTTTTGTTATGCGTATGATAACAATGATAAAGATTTTATTTAGGTGTCAAGTCTTTGTCTACTAATTGGGGACACCATGTTTACCACTCTAAGGTGGACGGAGACCTCAGTTCACATTACAACACACACATAAACAGAGATATAATCCCCGAGGGCCTATGGTTTAACGTCCTTATCCGAGAAGACGTGAAATTCTAACCACTTGCAAATGTTAGAGCTAAGGCAGCACTTTCTCCTCAATTATTTTAAGACCATGAGTGTTGGTCCGGCCGGGAATCGAACCCGAGCCTCCCACACAATAGACTGACATCTTACCAACTGGGTTAACCAGACGGCGGTTAATGATAGTCTAATAATGTAAAGATGTTAAGTTTACTCAATTTTATCCAAAGGATTGACGTCTAATAATTGTTTCATACTCGACACTACTGAGAAAGAGAGAATAACAGCTTGCACTAACTATATCACCAAAAATATAAAACCACCAGTTTTTAGTGAACTGTTACGACAGTGAAAAAAAAGAGATATGAAACAAGTCTGAGAAATCATTTGTTTTAGAATCAATACTGTTAAGTCTTAAGTAAAACATATTAATAACAAAATTCTTGGTATTCCCTTAAATGCTTACGATAGCATTTCGTACTGTGATATGACTTAGGTGACTCTTGTCAATACAGAACGTTCATAAACCCGTTAAAAACAATATTGAAATATCAAGCTAAGTTTAAAACTGGAGTTTCATAAGCAGAAAATCATTCTTCTTTACTAATCATATGTTTCCTGTGTAACGACAGATAGAGCTCACATAAAATATACCCTTAACTTTCACTTGGTATAAAAACAATATAATGACTTTACTTAGGAGTAACTTTATTTAGCTTTATTTAGCAGATTAACCAGACGTCGGTTACTTGGGTAACCAGAGGGCGGTCATCATGGTTAGCCAGAAGACTACCCTTTAAATTTTGCAAATTCTTAAAGCTTTAAAAATTCATTTTAAGCAAATACCAAATGTTGTAGTCTGAAAACTTTTCCCCAATAATACAAGAGTATAACCAGTTTCCATCTTTGGACGAAATTAATTTAAACCCCGTTACAATGAATCGGCAAGATAATCGCAATTTACACGGCCGAATTCAACCTTGCCTCAATCAATGAAATGAAATTATAATTTATTTTCGCCAAAATTTATCCTAGCCAAGCACTTTTTGTCTGTACTACTAATGTAAGTAGAGTTTTATTCTCGACTGCATTTTTAATCGTCTATCTAGATACAAAACCCAGCTGTGTTGCTTCGCGTAGTACCTATAATAAATTTAAAGGTGGTCGGTTCCAAGCCTCAATTTTGGTGCAAGGTAGATACATAAAAAAGTCTGTCTACGCTCAGTAAACAATCACATTTATATGCATTGATAAAATAACTTACGTCAGCAAAGGATGCGCTAATGTAGTCATCCCCCTCCTTAACAACAGGTCGTAAGAGCAGAACACGGGAAATGTCGACTAGTAAATGCAAACAGAACATTTGTAGTTAACATCCGTTTTAACAGTTTTATGCAAAGCTAAGATAATCACTAGCTTACTAGTGACTCATGGTGTTCAACTATAGTGTTAAGCGTCTTAATACCTGTATAAATTCTTTATGTATGTGCGAGACTTACATTAGTGGTAGCGATTGGTCCTTTAAAACGTTTGAGTTTCGCAAAATTTTAGTTTTGAGATTCACAGTTGTTTTTTCTTTAATTACGTGCGACTCAATCGCGGTCTTGATTTTGCAAGGTTAAGGAAGTCTCGCGATTGCGTTGTTCTTGTTCTTTGCTGTTGTCTATGTTCACCGCAGATTCGACACCTCACGCATATTCATTCAACAACCTTATTAGTACTTTAGTACTGGCGGTTTTCACCTGACGTCATAGCGGCCATGCTGTTGCCTTAAATAAAAGAATTTTGATAATTTATTTTGTTTAGTGCACCAACATGGCCGCTTTGTACTTGTCTCTTGTATCTCTTGGGAATGGCAGGAACCCAAGAATACAACTGAATGCCTGGAATATATTTGAACGTTTGCATGACTCTAGCAAAAGATTACAAAATTTTGGGGTGTATAAACGTGTCGCCCTTTCCTATTTCAATATAAATGTCTCGGGCTCGCAAACCAAACCACAAACTTTGCCGTCTCGTGGTGCTCTCGTTGGTAGAAGTTCGTGCATTAGGCTGGCAAATTAAAAATCATTTAGGTACAAGATGAGAACTTGCGTGAGAACAAACATTCAAAAAGGCTGCCTCAAGTTTTGTGGATAAGATTTTTATTTTTTGGATAATCACTTGATAATTATTTGTCTGAGGCACCACAGCGAGGTGTGAATATTCGTTTTGTCTTCGGCGAATAATTGCTAAAAATTATAACTTAATGAAGAACTTTTGTTGTTGTATTTATAGCACACAAATACTTTAAAAATAGGCAGACTTCATGATAGACAATTGTATACAATTTCAGTACGTACTTCATATAATTATGCATTATTTCAATATAGCTCTATAGCACATCTAACTACTTGATGTATGTTGCATGCATAATTTTCCAGAACAATTTCTACGCACTCACGTGGAGCAAGGTCTTGCACGCGGTTCTTTTTAAGGTTTTCTTGTTTGAAACCAGCTTCACATTCATCTCTTCCAGGCTTTGGGCAGACGACACTCAGGCGCTGCATGGTACATAGATCAGGTCAAAAGTCCAATTTACAGTTACAACGATACTTAAATTAAGTTCACAATTGTTACGATAAGCTTCCCCTATAAATATCACGTAGACTTGACATTTGCCTGGTAAAGCTACGGTTTTAGTTATAAATTCTTAAAACGTTTTCACTTTCTCCTTACTAACACTTGAACATGTGTATGAAAACAAGCAACTACTGCTTCTGGTTTAGGAACAAAGTTTTGTTACAATTGTGACAAATAAGATCTGATTCACTTCATCTCCCACTAGGGATGAGTAGGATTGTAGCTTAGATAATTCCACCTTGAATCTAACACTCTCAAGTATGAGTGGGTAAACAATATTTATATGGAACAAGCATTAATCTACCTTAACTCTTAGTTTTGATTTACAGTGCTCAACTTATACCAATAAAGAAAAATATCGCCCTGGGAACCCCTACAGTTACCATCTACATAAAATTGTCCGGCTGCGTTACTAGCGTGGTTGGTCCTTGTGATGTAGTGGTTAACACGTCGGACTAGTAAACCAAAGATGTGTGGTTCAATTCCCGCCAAGGGCTATATATGTTATTTTTCTCTTATTTCTTTCTATATACCTTAACTCTTACACTAACTCATGGCCAAAGGTGGAGTAGGTGGGCAATTTTGTCAACAAACAAAAACAAAATTATTCTTTCTTGATTGTTATATTAACCCCAGGGTGGAGTATAGAACGCAAAATCGGTCTATACGTTTTAAAACTCTTAAATTAACTCCATGGAGGTATAGGTGAGTAGTTTCTTCGAGAGCAGGACTAATCTACCTTTACACTTACATTAACCAAAGGGAAGAGTAGGTGGGCATTAGAAAAAATTATTTTACCCTGATTGTTTCATCAACCCCAGGGTGGAGTCGGTGAGTAGTTCTTTGTCTGGTAAATAAACAGTCAAACTCCATAAACGGAATTGAATTTAAAATCTCTTTAAATAGAGATCTAAAAATATACCGGTCCATGAAAACGATGTAATTGATCGTTGAGGAACATCATTTTTGCGTTAAGGTTGCCATGGAAACCTGCTTATTTTAGAAGATGGTTGAGAGGGAAGGGCTTGATTGAGGTCCATTGATTGATTGATTGATTGAGGTCCATTGATTGATTGATTGATTGATTGAGGGCTTGATTGAGGTCCATTAATACCATATAAAAAGTTAGAACTAGTATCTAGTCCCTTGCTCATACCAACAATTAGAATTTATTGTTATTAATCACCTCAAACTCAATGGCATAACCAGTTTTTCCTTGGGTCGCACTGACAGCTTCTAACTTCTTTATAACACGCCGGACGTCCTGTGGATTGATTTCAGTGTTCCCGCAAGTTAAGGCTTCAAGGATTGCCTTGTGAAGAAACACATACTGGTCCTATTAATGAACGGAGAACAATAAATAGTTAGGCATAACACGTTTGGTTATGAGAACGTCAATAGCCGGCAATAATTCATAGAAATAGTATTAATTGGGGAATATTATGACGTTTTGTTAATTGTTTTTTCTGTTTTTTATTTTTTCAAGTCATTTGTAATTAGATCGATTTTTGCTTTCTCAAAATTATTGCAACCTAACACCACCTGCAGTGAATACAATCATCATTGACATCAAGTAATACATAACTCCGTTAAAACATTCTTCTTAGCATGAAGCCTTTGGTTCAGCAGCTATTCACTGTCCTTGAACCTCACCTACCCAACTCTTGCTGTCACAGCAGCCTCACAACCACCACTTTCATTCACCGTATCCCAAAAATCATAGAAACTTCTCACTGTTTACGCCTCTTCATACAACTCCTCCAACGGTTTCACTGATCCATTAACTTGCTTTTTGCATATACGTCACACAAAGTCTCTACCAAATCTCAGGGTCATCCTCTTTCAGGCATCTTCCATGGATCCCTGGTGTATATTTTCATCATATAATCTTTAAATAACTCTAGCTCAAATCTGACTCTTGTCTTTTCACCTGTATACAAGCTCAACACTGTTCTCATCATTACCTCTAGTTTACCTTACTTCCCTATATATTGCCTGCTCCACCACCTTCCTCTCGGGACCCTGAGAAATGCCTTTTCCATGCCAAAGAAAAACATATCAACTTATTCTCCTTGTCTAACTTACTCTCGAAACGCTCCATTAGCCTTGGCTTAAGGTGTTTGTTACACAATTAAACAGAGGATAAAAAATATATATACGTTTTGATTTACATGATATATTAAAGACAAGGAGACTGACTCAGAAATAGTCTAAGCTACAGATGCATGGGATTTGAATCCACGACTCTCCGTTGTGGAGCTTCTGGTGACTTCATGGTGAGCAAGAGTTGAATTTTCGAGTCTAAACTGGAACTTTCTTGCGCGACCACACAGCCTAACTGCATATAAACTAACATGCAACATTAGGCAATCACATTAAGTCATATCAAGATGGGACTAACCTCAAAGGTATATTAACCGAATGAAACAATAATTACATGATATTGTAGAACTCAGAAGTCACATAAACTCACTAAAAGCATTACGCTGTCCTATTGCACTGTTACTTGTTTTGTTTTCGAAAAACGATGAATACAATTTATTTGGCCATAAAAACTATCTCCAAGCCTATCTCAAGAAATATAAGAACAGAAATTCCACTACAAAAAGCTTTGAAAGGAAAAGAAGCCCTGGGCTTGTTTTCGATGATTAAAAAAAAATCGGCTTCAACAAATAATGTGTATGTTGTTATCAGTGTTGCATCAGTATGAATAACATTAGCCTTTGCAATTGGTCTTGTAGTAGTCTTGCACGCGCAAACATGTGAGCGCTATTTTAAACGAGTACATCACGAGTTTTTCTTCCAAAAAGAGCGCAAATGAAGCAGGATAGATCAATACAACAGAATAAAATTATTCCTAGTTTTCAAGTAAAGAGCAAAAACTCAATCTTCATATGAGCGAAACCGCTGTCCACTGAGAGATCTCGTGGAATAAACGTCACTAACCTCTGTCTGAACCATATGAATGCGTCCTCGTCGTACAACGTGCATATAACCATGGATATCGACATTCTTCTGTATCTTAGCTCTCTCAAGCATTGCGTCTATCACAATGTATGTTCCTGTTCGTCCAACTCCAGCGCTGAAAAGGTCAAAATGTTTGGTTATTGAACAAACTGATTTTATAGTGCATGGTTGGTACTAGGCTCACTCGACCGAACGTCCATGTGCATTTATAACAAACTTGACAACCAATTTTAACTTCATTTGTTTATTTGTCTGCCTTTTTAAAAAATTGCTGAACAAATTAAAACTGGGGGTTCTAATTTATCAAGATTTGTATTACTAACAAGGTATCCAAGCCAAAAAGCATGTGCAATTCATACACTTGTTACAAGTTTTTTGAAATTATTTAAAATGGCGGCGGATTTCGTCTGATTAATGATTTTAGTTTCTTGATATGGGTTTGCATGAATCTTTAATTTCTAAAATTTCATTCAGTGATATTATTTGTGCAGACGGAAGTGGTGCAACCCTTTACTGCTGAAATAGTTGTTTGAGAAATGATTTCATAGAGTTAGCAGAGAAATTAGAGAATAATTATCTGAACAGACATAACTATAATGCTGCTGGAAAAAATAGCAAAGCTGTTATACTGATCATCAGCAGGACGCTTGAATTATCGTTGCAAATAATTTATGTGAATGAACCATTTTTAAAAGATATCTGTCAAAGACTTTGTGCAAGTTTTTATTAATAACTTTACCTGCAGTGTACCAAAACGGGTCCCATGTTTGGTGCTCTTGCACTTCTCACACGACGCCGCAGACTTAAAATGTTTGTTGGCATGCGAGGAACACCATGGTCCGGCCACACAGTGAAATGGAATTGGTTCACGGTTCTAGTTTCAGAATTCTGGAAAATAGAAGTTAAGACAAACAATGTTTTAGCGCAATTTTGCTTCACGATAATTAAACCTGTTAAACTATCCAAGAATTCCAAATTAAATGAATAAAAAAAATCAATTTAAAGAGCAGTAAAAACTGCAACTATTAACTCTTTTCAGTATCAACCAGCACTAGATATAAACTAGTTGTTAGATTTTCACTAAAATGTTTACTTATAAGTTTTATCTTTGCATTACAATAGTAAATTCAAAATGATCTATGAAAAACTAGAGTAGGTAGACTACCTGTTCTCCAGTGCATGCAGCTATTATTTTGTACATTAATATAATAGTGAGTAGTAATTGCGTGAAGTGTTTCAGTTTGACACCAACAGAATGAAATGAAGTTATATATATAGTTATTGTTTCAGGCAAGAATGTATCATACAAGGATTAATTATGTATTATATTCAAATCGATTTTGTTTAAAAATCATCTCGAAAGGTGTGCAGAGATATAAAAAAATACGTTAATGGTGAACTACTGCATTACTTGTTCGTGCTTTGTATTTGTTAAAAAAATTTCTGGGTTAGATCTACTGATTAGAAACTGAATATGCCCACAAAACTAAAGAAAAGTAGATCAGTGCTAAACCATGTTAAATTGCGTATAATCATCACTAAACTCTAAAGCAAAGTTAATTGCGGTTTGATATCGAATCTGTAAAATGTCTTAATTTCATTTACCTTGCTCAGTATGAATGTTCGTATTGTGAAGTCGGCAAACGCTTCAACTTTATGAAGGGATACTTTGATAGTTCCATAATAGGCAGCGTTTTCTGGCCAGTATTGGTGACATTTTGTCTGTAAAATTCATATATACTATATATTACAACTGCTACTACTATTACTACTATTATATTACTACTACTACTACTACTACTACTACTACTACTACTACAACTATTATACTACTACTACTAAACTACTATTATTAGGACTATTACTACTACTACTGCTACTAATATTATACTACTTTTAACATTATACAAGTACTACTACACAACTATATTACGAATATTACTACTACTACTACTACTACTACTATTATATTACTACTACTACTACTATTATTATACTACTACTACTATACTACTATTATACTACTACTACTACTACTACAACTATTATACTACTACTACTACACAACTATTATTACGAAT
>JAOTRI020141085.1:0-10745 GCA_028564885.2 Zoanthus sanctaehelenae
GACGGTCTCGACACTTTAATAAAGTTATTATTATTATTATTATTATTATTATTATTATTATTATTATTATTATTATTATTATTGATAAAATTATTATACACAATTTCTTCGACTAGACGATAAAGGGTCATTCATGAAACCATATTTTTAACCGTTTCCGTTTAGCATATATAAGGAACAGTAAAACTGGTTTCAAAATTTGTTTGACGCTTATTTAAAATATATATACGTTTTGATCATAAAAGCTTTGCTCTTCCTCAGTTACAAAGATGAATAAAATATATTAAATGGATAAACTCGCTTCAAGTACGGACTGTTTCATTGTCCGTACTTTTAGCAAGTTTCGAGCTATTAGCTTTTACGCTCATAACGTCTTTATATTTATATTTTAAATCAGCGTCAAACAAATTTTTAACCCATTTTACCGTTATGTCTGATTGCAATTTCTCAATTTTTACATAAATAAGAAACGCCGCAATATAATAATTGCCTCTGTAAACGCGATAATCTGCATATGGCAAACGTGCACTGTTAACATTTACCATCTACATAAACTCGTCAAACGTAAACGTGGCGGTTAGTCCGTAATTAGTGTTTACTAAAGTAACCGATATCCCGGTGAATAATTCCGCGAGCTGTAATTCAACCCGTAACTCGTGATGTCCAAAACGACATTTGAGACGGAAGCCAAAATGACAGGAAACGCGCAACGCGCCGGTTAAAAATAGAAAAAAAGGTTTATATTGTATTGTTTCTTTCAAATTAAAGTGCATTTTATCGCAATTTTTTTTTCTAAACACTAAAACAATTATCCTTTAATAATGGTGCCTAGCGCTACTATATTCGTAGACGCTTTGATTTTCGGTATATATCCACTATTATTTGCCGCCCATATGGGTAATAATGGTTAGTTATTACCCTGTGGTTGCCTCTTACGTACTCAGGTGATCGGATGACTTTGTTTGCCGAATGACATTGCATTGTAGCAGTAAAGTTTCCTAAGAAGTGGTAAAAATATTGCCGGCCGCTATTGAAAACCGGTTGTCGCGGATGTCACTTATTTTCAAAAACCTATTTTCTTACAATCCATTAACGGTTTGTTTTGTTTTTCATCTTTTCAGCTGCGGTCTCGTGTCGTTAAAGTTTTCCCCTACAAGTCGGGATCGCTGCATATGTAGGCTGAGATTTGTTGATGTCTATCTGAATGTGAAGCCGGGTTTTCTCCGGTTTTTCCTACCTCTGCACATTCGACCTTCACACCAAGATCTGTGCCGTCGAGCGCAAGATTTAACATTAGCCTCTAGCTAGGAAAAGTATGCAACCACTTTCTTAGCAATAGACATTTTAAAACGGAGCATCTAATTTTATTTTTATTTATTTTTGAGGAGAAGTCTATATTCAACATCTCCAACTTTGAAAAAACGGTATTGTTGTATGATTTGAAAACAAATCAGTTTAAAAAATATATAAACAAAACAATCTCGATGGAACCTAATAAACTGATTTGTGTGTCGGCAACTAAGACGTAAAAATTTCTGTAATAATTAAATTTAACACAATAATTATTGTTGTATTAGAAAGCCGGATGCATTTGTGCACGTTTTCTATTAAAAACCGCAACAAAATTTAGCAACACTTAAAATATACTTGGAGGTCGGGTACAAGCACTTTATCTGATTTCCTATTCAAAGTCATCTATATTTACTTACCGCAAAGGTAAAGCTGTATTTCTTTTCAATAATATTGGCTACAAATAGTTCTCTACAATTTCTGACAAATATAGTTCATTTTATATTTAAGTGAAGGCTATATTAGTACAGAGACGATAGTATAAAATAACAGATATATCACTATATTATCTAATAGAAAGTGATTGCTCCGAGAACAATATATTGATAGAGTAACAATCAATACTGTTCTATTTTAGAGTGAACGCACTAAAAAGGGGTTTTCATTAACCCTTGAAATACACTTTAATTTGCATATTACTCTTTCATGATAGAGTCATTCTCTTGTATTTTAATTTGTGGAGAATCAAAACATGTCACACTTTTACACCTTTTATCTTACAACCACTTACCACATAATATCGTGACGGTTCCAAAGTTCAAGTAACATCCTTAAATCAAGTCTCGCGCGATACGATGTGGATTTGAACCGCTGGTTCTACGTATCACATGTTCCAAAGATTACACTAAAAGCCATATAAGAGGCTACTTGCTTCGCTCGGATATCGAGTAATAAGTTCCTCTTTTAGTTTAAAATCCATTGCAAATTGTCCTCATGGTTTGCTCTTCTTTAGCTCTCCCTAAAGATGTTCGGTAAAATTTGCAAAATTGAACGTGCAAACTTCAACTGATACCTTCTGGGTGCATTTTTTAGTTGAACAAAACGATTTCACACTTAGTGGGTTTCACCCGACGATTGAAAAGTTGTACCGTTAGTATTCGTACAATCGTGATCACTGCAGTGTCATCCTACATTGCTATAAAAAACCAAACAATGACAATTACCAATGTCAGTAACTGCAGTTCATCAAGGACTGATCATCAGAGGGTTCCGCCGGGTTTCTGTCAATGAATGCAGTTCATTCAAGGAGTGATCATCAGAGGGTTCGCCGGTTTTTTGTCAATGAATGCAGTTCATTCAAGGAGTGATCATCAGAGGGTTCCGCCGGGTTTCTGTCTGTGACTCAGAATGTATAAAAATGCAATAACTTTAGAATGTGGAGAATGAATGAGGGTGCGGACGAAAATAACGATAACAATGCTAATTTTAACCAAATTATTGCCGTCTTGCATCGTGACTAAGTTGCTACGTACAGCAAGGACAATGGGACTTGTGCTATTTTCTTAACTTCTCTCCAACGATTTTTGCTTGGAAACGTATATTTCACTTGTTCTTTGGCACTAATAAGCGGAAGCTACTACTAGTAGGTTAATCTAAAAGAAATCAACTCAATTAAAGTTTGTTTCTGTTTCAGAGAGATTTTTAAATCTTGTCAAGTGTATAATTTCCGAGGTCGCTAATGCGCAGTAACATGCTGACGAGTCTCAAAAAAAAATCAGGTAGCATGAACTGAGCTTTCACTTTCTATGCTTTACTGTGGGTCATTTACAATTCGTATATTTTTTAATTATTTTAAATTGTTACAGGTGTTGAAATGGATTATCAAATTTAAAAAGTCTTTAACAAACCAAAGTCTTACAAGAAAGTTGTTTGATGTATTTGGTGAATCGGAAGATGAATATCTTTTCCACTTTCCTAAATATTGTAAACTTTTGCAAAACCTTCCAATCTAGACTTTGCTTGGAGATCAAACAATTAACAAAATTTAAGGCCCCATTCAGCCTACGAGCGCAAGAGGCAAGCCTTAACTTGTCATATGAGTGCCCAAGAAATGCGGAAGTGACGGGGGCTTCCGCATTGCATTGGTTTCGAGATACTAATATAGATATTCGATATGGTGAATGACAAGTTTTTAATAGAATTAATATAGATTTCTAAATTGTCTAATTGCCAATGTAATTCAAAACTTCAGTATTTTCAAACTATTAATAACAGTTTATAATTTTTTACACATGTTTTGGGAGCCCGTACAACTCCGATCGTGACGCCGACATATGCCGTTTTATAGCTTAAAACTATATTTTCAGAGTAATAACAATCATATTTAATTTTTATCACAAACATGTTTGATAGAAGCACAACTACCGAAGTCAGTGTGGGTTTTACAATGCCGTTAGCTTAACTTTATACACCCGAAACATGTCGTCAGACGTCACTGAAAAATCATGTCATTAAGTCTGAACATAAAATTTTATTGCTGACGGCATGTAATGGATATTTGAACAGACATAACTATAATGCTTCTTAGAAAAATACCTGAAGATAGGTGTTGCACTCCTGAAACATGTCTGTCACAAAAATGATGAATTTTAAGAGGGGATTAATTTGGCTCTAAAGGATATCAATGGTTTTATCAACGGCCGTGACTCGCTAGTCAGTAGTGGATAAGGTAGATTTCCTGTTAAAATATCAAATATCCATGCGCCTTTAGTTTAGGTGCAAAGATTTTGTTTGTTAAATGTTTTTCTCATCTCCTCAACATTGAATCATGATGAACTAATTGTCAGTGAATGTTTTCTTACTCACATTGGTCAGATTCATTTTGAATCAGCGCAAACTAAAATGAAGCAATTTCAAGTTTCCGTTATATAATTCTATGCATCATATCTGATAGTTGACGCAGCAAGAGATATGACGTCGATGATTATGAAGATAGTGATGATGATAATGATGATGATGATGACGATGGTGATGGTGATGGTGATGGTGATGGTGATGGTGATGGTGATGGTGATGGTGATGGTGATGGTGATGGTGATGGTGATGATGATGATGATGATGTTATAAACAATACCTTTTTTTTTGTCCCTACCAAAAAATTTTGTTTGAGCATTGTTTAACGTTTCCAGTTTCCCATGGGGTCATTGTAAGTTCCAAGAAAAAATATTCAAAGGTATCCTGTGGTAAGCTCGTGGAGTAAGTAAGATACTGTGTCATTGGGGCAGTTGCTCATTAATTTAAAACATACTGTACGCGTGAACAACTACATGTGCTCAGGGTTTGTCGAGGTCATGTACCGAACTGACCAAAATACCATGTGAAATATTGAACGTCTTTCATTGGTAGCCGATTAAGAGCATTCTCAACAACCATTTAACGGCCTATATAGATCATGCATAGACCGTGTACTGGGGCCGAGGGTCTAGCCGGCAGCACAGCTTCATCGTTTTGACCGCGTTGAGCTGCGTCCTTTGCAATACAACCTCTGGCTGCGAGAAAGGGCGATTAGCACGGTCACTTCCTTTGTTAGAAACCAGCAATGGGCTACATCAAACCGTCTGTGCGCCTCACAACTTGTAAGACTTAGCTGTATCCTCCGCGGGTGATTGTTAATAAAAAAATCTCATCTCAGCAATTTTGATTTCGTTTATAAAATCCTAGACCGAAACACGCTATGATGAAGTCGTTAATTCAGTATAGTCGTTCCTGATAAGTATATTGTAATTACCACTTTTTGTTCAGGAGGCCGTAACCGCAACTTTTATAAGAGCAACATCATAATTTTTATGCGGTCTTCTTTGTCGAACTCGATAACTTTTCTGAATCTATATTAAATTCAAGATTGATGAACTTTCAGGACCTAATACAATCAATTCAAGCTGGATGGTAACGCAAATAAAACTGCGATAAACAATGCACAAAACACTGAATCAAGAATGATCGGTTGTAGCAACATTAAAATCATTTGTTTTTATATATAGGTTAATGTCATTTATTTTCTTTTTTTGTTCAATAACTGAAAAAGAGATTGAATGAAAAATTCAAATGATTGAACAAATAATACATATACTAAACTAAGGATTGCAATTATAGAAAGACCTTGCAATACAATACAATTGTGAGTGTTGTTCTCTATCCTGCTTGCTAATTTTTTATGGCATTAAGAGAATGAAGCTCTTATATAAAAGGCCGGTACACACGAGAGAGCTTGCTCTTGCAACACGCTCCCGCATTATGCTCCCGGAGCAGAGCTCCCTTGTCTGTACCAACGATTTCGTGCAAAAAATATTTTTGCACAACAAAAGTTTTAAAGCAACTTTAGAATACCCCGACACTGTGGTTAATGTAATTCTGTGCATTTGTTTTTATAGAACAAGCAATGCGCAGAATGAATCACCATATCATTAAAGGCAGTGTCGGGGTATTCTAAAGTCTAGCCAAAGTTTTGCACCCGGGTTTTGCTCCATTGAATCAAAATGGTTAAATATGAGGCATCAAGCTCCCGGAGCAAATCTGTTGCGTGAGAGTGTTACGGGAGCAAGCTCCCTCGTCTGTACTGAAACCTGTTTGTAGCGCAACAACCTGCCTGCAGTTGGCCAATCAAATTTGCCTATTTTTTCTTCATGTTGGCCGCCATTTTGAATTTACAACTAGTTACCATGCTCCGATCGTGTTGGAGCATGCATGTTACGGGAGCAAGCTCCCCCGTGTGTATTGGCCTTAAGAACAATGAGACATCAGATTAGTCGAAAATTAAGAGCAGTTTAACAGCATGCTTCGGCTGAAAAAATGTTTCTAGTTGAAATTTTACTAAATCGTTCCAGTAATCAACTATTGTCCCAAATGATACACGTAATCCTGTAATACTATAAAACGCTTCTCAGACAATCAGCACTGTTTTTCAATTATAAATCCTTGTCTTTGTTTGTTTGTTTTTTCCGAACCGCTCACGGAAATAAGAGCAAATTGAAACAGCCAGAAAATTAAAAAATTTATTGGTTCTTTTGAGAGTTGAAGAGTGAACAACTGTCAACTGATGCGACAGACCTAGTATGATATCTGGTTAAGATAACTGATATTAACTCTTGGATTTGCGCCTAGTTTTTTAAATAATTTCATTGTTCACTATAAACCTAGATTAAGTCCTCGAACTTTTGACAAATGAACAGATTTCTATCGACGCTTTTAAAAAACAAGAGCGATACGTTTTGCACTTGAAAGCTGATCAAATCAGCTGCAATTGCAGAATGATAACAATTGAAGTTTTGATAATATTTGACGGTATAAAAGATATTGTTTTAAAGTTGTCTTAACAGCAAAACTCATGCTGTGAGACTGTGCAGGAAACAATGTGCCCTTTATTGACCTTTTCAAAGAATTGTTTCCATTGAGGTCTAGACTATGATTTCAAAACATGTACAATACATAAGTAGTTCAGATTGTTATATATTATTATTGTGTTGTGCTTTTAAAAGGCTTTAAGACCTATTGTTTAATTCAAGTTCAAGGGCAAGGTCAGAGCAAAAATCACCCCAAATTCAAAGTAGGATATTTCCTTCCTTTTTTGTTTTCTTGAATTTCAATTATTATAGTTTCTCATGATATGCAGCGCATACAATTCAAAATGTATGTAACAATGTAAAGGATTCGACCTTTAAAAGCCCAGGCCTGTGATGTTCTTGACAATAGTCTAAATGTTATATAGCTGACTGACCTTGGTTTTAACAGTAACAGCCTACAGGTAACTGACAACAGCAGTAAAAACTAGAATTTAAAAAACATCGTACAACAATCTACTGAAAAACAATTTCATATCAGTCTCAATTTTTGTGTTATAAAAATAGAAAGACATCTTTATCACTTTTTGTAACTCGAAATAATTCGAAGAAAATGCAACATGTTCATCAGTAGTTTTAATTGTAAATGGTGTATTTTGAAAAAGATTCAAAGGGAAGCTTTACAAGTTCAAGAAACCTTGTTTTACAACTAAGATAGATTTAGGCGCTCTCCTCTCATCTTCAGTTAGTTTGATGGAACCAACCACGAGTTACTTTATTTTATACACTGATCGGACAGGTGCAATTTTACCAAATGATTCAATAAAGGGTTTTATCGTGATTATTATGAGTTTTTCTGAACTTTAATTTCTGTTTTATAAAGCTTTCGATACAGTACCATATGTTTACTCTTGATGCCTTTGTTTCAGTTTATTATTTCAGTTTTTTCAATGAATTAGTGACTTCTAAGGCTAGATAGGAAAACAATGGATCAAACCTAAAAGATGAAAAACAGTGACAACGCCATTTCCTCAAACCGCAGCGGTTTTTTCTTTCAGTTTTATTTTAATGAGTAAAAAAAAAAACAAGTCAGAAAACACAGTGCAACTCTAGGGGAAAGCAAAACAAAAAACATTAGACATCTGGATTTTTTAAGTGTGTCCCATAGAAAAATGGACCGCAAGCTGTTTCAGATAAACTTTTTATTTTTTAATCGTGGAAAGCAGCAATTATAAATTGCATTGTAATTCTTAAGAAAGGTTTGTATAAGCCAGCGTTGGATCATAATAAATCTGGTAGTTCTGCCCAATTAACGTTATTAATTTTAGATTTGAACTTAAACAGAGGATATTAATATGAGCTCATTATGACATTAATATTATATGGCCACGCGGGAATACGAATGTTATCTTCGAGTGCTGAAAGTACGAGAAAATAAAATTCGTATTCCCAAGCCGTCATTTAATGTTCTGTATATTTTATTGATACTGATGAAATTCCTACATAAAACATAACTTTTTTATTCATTTTTGAAATAGCAAAATTACACACTTAAGTGTAATTAATGTGGTCTCGTATGGCAAAATTCCTGTCACAAAAATGTTATGAAACTCTTATATAAAGTTATAAAGGAGAAATTAAGAAAATAGTACTTATATTTTCTGTTCCAAAAAGTCAAAATTCTAAAAGAAATAGTATTTTGAAAAAAAAAACCGGCCGCGTGCCTGAGCGGGAAGCTCTTCTGTAATTGCCTATATAATCATGCTAGTAACCATGGCGACCCGATATCCTCACACGTGAGGAATAAAAATATAGTATGTTCACTGCGCGGGATGAAGGGATTGTAGATATAGTTTTTTAGTAAAAGAGAAAATCGTGGCATATCATCAGTATCTATAATATAATTAAGTTTTCATCATTTCTTTCACAAAAGGTGAAATGTTTAGTTTTGTCAAAAGCTTGTTCATTTATATAAAGACCGCTGATTGAATATTTTAAATATTCAATCAGCGGTCTTTATATAAACGACATTTCTGATCAGTCCATCTTTACTATTGTCACTGGTCATGAAGGTTCACTAGAAACTATACTATTTATAAGCGAGGCTTTATATATATAATATTATTCGTGTAATTCACGTAATCAAAGAAAAAAAAACATTCTCAAATAAAGCAATGCTAAAAATTCTATGGTGAGAATGGTTTATATTTGTAAGGTTCAGATTCAATTATTGAATTTAACAACTTTGTTTTCTCTACTAACAATGTGATTGTCAATGAACTTGTCCATTTCAGAAATAAAATCACTCAAGCTACGCTCTGGCGCGACGGCCAATCACTATGTTTATTTTTTCTTTACTTTTTCTTTTTTTTCTTTGTTTTATTGATTTCGACGAACAAAGATTCAGCGTAAGAATCAGAGACAACAAAGTTAGCGCGAATTTTAAATCTAGGTATTCGAGCTTTCTAATAATTGCTTTTACACGAAAACGGAAAAGAACTGTTTTCAAACTTAATAAATTACCTTGTTTTCAAGTCTAATTTTTCAACGGCCTACACAGTTATTTTGCATTTGTTTAACCTCACAAACTTATCAGTATTAGAAATTCCAAAACAATGAAAAAATAAATACGTGACCTAGGTAAGCAACTTACTGACAAAACAGTTATATCCTTAAAGTATTCAAAGCAGAAAAAAATAATTTGCTGAATGGTCTTTAAATAAATTATTAAAACGCGTCGGTAAGTAAAATAAACAAGTGATTTAATCAACTTGAAGTTGAATTATTATAATTGTAGCTGTTTAGGATGGAGCACAAAGATACTATAAAGCTACCTACCACGGGATTTTAAATCCTACAAGAATGGGAAGTGTTAAAAAATGAATCGGTCTTGAAACTTAGCTCAGCGAGAAGGTCCAAATGTTCTTTTTGCCAACAAAAGCCGAGGTGGGATCCGGAAAATGGAATTTTAAGAAGATTAAATAAAAGCTTAGGAAAGCCGAACAATGCCGGCTAACTAATAATTCGCTTTGTGTTGTAAGCGTTAATTGGAAAGCGGAAGTTTACAATTTCCCACACACAAACTAACCGCTTTGTTTCAAATAAAACGTTGCTCATTTGTTTTTCTTCTTGAAAGAAAACAATTATTCAAAATTAAATCTGAGAAAATTCCTTGTTCGAAAAACACAACAATAAACACCTATAAAGTTGTTAAATATTAGAATTAATAAAAAAAATCTTGTTGAACACATGAAACAGAAATTAAAAAAGACCGACCCTTCCCCCAAAATCTAAATAGTTTTAAAATTTTAATATAAAACCCTGTTTTTGAATCCTTTCTTATTATTTTTTAATCTTGGCAAAGTTATAGATTTGAGCAATTTTCCTCAAATATCCGCGCAGCTATTTTTACTTTTGTAAAATTCATAGGGAGCGGAGATACATGGCGTCTGTTGGAGAGATCGTTTATTTTTACAATCGATATTACTAATAAAAGTTTTCCAGATAACAAAACTACTTACGATTAGTGCAGTTTAACCAAACAATGTCAAATAACTGTTGCGACAGAGTGCAAGTCGTGAAAACAAGTCAAAAGTTCTTCACTAATACAGAGCGAGCGTTAGAAAAAGATCATTTGTTTGCGGCAGTTGCAAAAAGAATCATAATTGGTATATCTTTTTTAAGCAATAAAAATTTGATTTTGTATGTTTTCATTTCAAAAAAGCAGTTTTGAAATGAAAACAAATCAGTAAATACCAGACATCAAAAACTATGGCAAAGTTCTCAGGGATTTTTCTTGTCTGCGTTTTAACTTTGAAAATTTTGAAAGTGTAGATTGTTAGATGATCGAAACCAATTTAAGATCGATGTGTTTTTAAAACATTAATTGGCTTTAATATTAACGACTATCAACCGATACATGAGATGATGGGTTCATTTAAATCATTTGTTTTCAGAGATTCAGGGTCCTACGGAGGTTCCATTGAGAAAAATCATAGGACTTAACCTACCCTTCTGCATTGTTTCGGTTGCCGTCATAAAGAGAACACAAATGATGCTGATATGAATATAGACAGTTGTGGCTAAGCTAAATCCTTTCGAGCCAATTGGCCCATAGAG
>JAOTRI020141096.1:0-10744 GCA_028564885.2 Zoanthus sanctaehelenae
AAACCGGATTCCGCTTGTAAACCAAGTCAATTCTTTATCGGATATGCGTCATTTGAGCTCTTCTCACTCGAGTTGTTGAGTCGAATGAAGTCGGCTGCCTTTCGTATAGCTCGGACAATTTCCGTAGATTTCCCGATGTTACATGGTTAGTTCTTTACACAGCCGATAGCAACAGTGTGAGATACCACAGGTATCCCACACAAAAACTTGAAAACTTGAAACTTGAAAAATTCGAAGTGATCCAGAATCAAGGGTTTTTATCCGGATCACCTTCAAAATTTAATCAGTTCTTCCATGTCCCATTTCTGGCAACATCTGCAAATTTCATAAAAATCTCTTCATAACTTTTTGA
Source organism: Zoanthus sanctaehelenae (assembly GCA_028564885.2). NCBI lineage: Eukaryota > Metazoa > Cnidaria > Anthozoa > Zoantharia > Zoanthidae > Zoanthus > Zoanthus sanctaehelenae. Next base: position 353 of record JAOTRI020141096.1, read on the forward strand.
GTTATGTTGCTAACAAACAACAAACAAACAAACAACAAACAAACCCAGGCAAAAACATAACTTCGTTGGCGGAGGTAATTATTATCTCTAGAACAATTTTCCATTTGTACAAAACTTACCAAAAATAGGCGGTGAAACGCTAAGAGTTGTGAGTGTTCGTTTGCCACAGTTCAGTTCCACGTGACGTGAGTGACCTTGCTGAAAAATATCAGAAACCTACCTTTTATTTAAAATGTATGTAGATAAAGATCTAACAATAAAAGTCTCTGGAAAAATAAATAGATTTTTTAAAATACAAAAATGTCTTAACGTTTCAACGAGGTACTCGTTTTCTTCAGGGTAAAGTGAAGAGAATATGCAAATTTACCTTTTATATAATTAGAAAGAATGGCTTTAATGTCCTTAGTACTAATAGTATGCCAGTTTGGCATACATATTTCTGTGGTTGACTCAAAATATTAATTCTGTGGCTTTAAACCACGAATCCATTGAACAGTTCTGTTTAGTAACAATGATAATAATAATAATAATAATAATGATGATGATGATGATGATGATGATGATGATAATAATAATGGTTTATTATTAGCGTATCCACAGGGTGGCTCTTCATCTGATAACTACCTAAGCTAGAAACAATTTACAATGTAAGACTAAAATAATTAAAATTTAAAACTATTTACAATATCACCTATACGAATGTGTAATAATAGTAAATAATATAATAAATTATCGCTTGCTAATAGCTGATACATATCAACGGTAAGAGTTGTTTTCAGACATCAAATGAATAGGTATGATAAGTAGGAAGAATATAATAAAGAAAATACTGTAATAATCACTTATTAATACTAACGCGGTTCTAAGGTAAGTACTGGTTTTGGTTGTTGCGTATATAAATAGCCGGGTAGACTAGTAAACAGTTTAGCAATACTATATTGAAAAGTGATCTTTTCTAAAGGAATAGCAACACGTTTAGAAATATTATAGCGTAAGTTGCGAACAGGAGCAACCTCTTTAATGCTTAAGTAGGATGGCCTTGACTGAAAATTCAAAACTTTATAAACAACTTTAAGTAAGTGAAAATCTCGGCGTTCTTTAATTGGAAACCATCCTAGCTATATAGTATTATTAGTGTCTCTAATGTAGCGTCCGGTAATAAAGCTTCCAGCAGCAAACTGAAACCGCTGAAGTCTCTTTAATACAAAATCGCGAAGTTGATAAAAAAACGGTGTCACAATAGTCAATTTTTAAAAGTAGTAATGTTTTCTTAGCTTAAAATCTGTTTTCAGTTTTTAAAAAACAAACAAACTGCAACAGAGGCGGATTCTTGTTTTCCATAATGTTTAGTTTGAATTTTTAATTGAAATAACAACGGGATTGCTTATAATGCATTCGTTTCTAGCATCTTTATAAAAACCTAAAATCATGTAATCAAGTGATGTTTTTGAAAAATCTTTCATTCTTATTTTTATGAGACAAAAAGCTATTGCCAAAAACATTGAAAGTAGCTAACAAATTGGATGAGGTGAATAATTACATTTATTTCCCCTCTTTTCCCTCTGCAGTGGAGATAGCTATAGAGGTGAAAGTTTTCCGAACCGCATAGCGTTGAGATAATCAGCAATCCTATAGGCACCGACACTGAGAATTGTTTTGATATTAAACTAGTAGGTGAGAAGCAATTTTCAGAAAAATATTTCAAACATTTGTCTCAATGGAAGTGAGAAGATTGTTTGCCATTTTGCTTTGTTGCCGACATGGAACAGCGCTTGTTTTATTAAATCATTTTCTTAAAAGCGATTGTCATTCAATAATCTCAATTGTGTTGCTCAAGCTATATACTGCAAAACGTATCATATTTAAAGTGTCTATACAGCCTACAGGGTTTGTGTGTTATTGGTATCTCTATATTGAATCAAAATGTATTCCAGAAAAAAAAATTTTTCGATCCCGCAACTTTTTTTGCCATAAAATCAAGCTATAAAATTGTTGTGCTGGCCACGCCCAACGAAGATGGTCAGTAGGTGCTGAGTCTGGGTCAAGCACACTCTGACGTCACTTCAGGAATTGTCTACTCTTCGTTTGAGCCAAGAAATAATTAGGTTTGTATGGAAAAGGAACAAAACACTGAAAAAATGGCGGAAAGTAGACGATTCCTGAAATAATTAACATCATTGGGCCTAGACTTAGCAACTTCCGGTTATCTTCGTTGGGCGTGGTCGGCGCAGAAACGTTAAAGCTTGATTTTTTTGGCGAAAATGCAATGCAATGCCTTGAAGGAAACCATTTTTTAAGGATGAGACTTGACTTTCTGTCTCTAATAACTTAAAAATTTATACTATCGCGTTCTCGTATTGCACGGTGCTCGGTTAAGTGCATATTGTAAGACAGTCCACTCGGAGTTATTACCGGGTTGTAAAGTGAAGAAAGTTTTGTTCGAACCCTTTATTGTCATGGTAACGTCACTGGCTCAGTTGAATTGAGTTCTTATCCGTCATTTCAAAAGCAAATAAATGAGAGAGAAACAAAATAAAAAGAATAACTTCTTTGGGAGCGACGACACCTTTCCAATCATTTACAAGAAGCAACTAACTTTATGAGCCAAAACTGCAAAAGAGTATTTAGAAAGAAATATTTACGAGTGAACATTTAAGATTTATCTAAAATAACGTTTGTAGTAATGATTTATGTGTTTTTTTCTGAGAAAAAAATAGCGTAGTGACTGATAAAAGTTTTATTCCGTATTTCAAAGGTTTCTCAGAGAAACTGCAGTTCGAAATCCAGTTGAATTTAACAGAACAGAAAGTGGCTGTCAGAAGATGTAGAAGTTAATACAGACAAGCAATGACGGCAAGCAAAGATCATGCAGCGGCTAAATTGCACATAATCAGAAGAGCTGCTAAATTTGGTAAATGTTTCGTTTGTAAATCATAGTTTTACAACTATAGATGTCGTGTCGTGGAACATGACAAAGATTTTCTTATTCTAATTATTTGTGTTTCAAATTTAGCTTAACTGCTGTAGAGGCTTTCAAATTGTCATTGATCACAAGTAGTGAAGTAAACAACATTTGACAGAATCAGACTGCGCATGGCGGGGTTTGGATTCTCAACACAAAAGGTTGTGTGCAGGCTCTCCTTTCGCCCCTCCCTCTCCCCATCTCTCTCTCTCGGCCATTTCCTTTAGGAAAGCAGGCTCGCTTGTTTTCTCGCTCGCAACGAGGGAAGCAGATGGCAAGCTACACGCAAATGAAAACAGGAAGCCTACACATACTGATCAGTACCTCGTGTATGATTCACACTACCCACAATAAGTAAAACGAGCTGATTGTTTTTAAAACACTTAAAAGTCTTCACTTTGGCACGATCGACGGCGAGACTAAAGCATCATCACAAAACCACCCGGCAGCTTTGAGCTGCTTCTCTTTCGCTTCAATTAAATTTATAACAGGTCATTTTCATTCCCAATCTGTGTAATTGTAGCAACAAGTGTTTTAAGTTTACTATTGTTTTTATAAGAATAGTGCTTTTCAGACTGAGGTTCGACAATGTAATCTATTGGCCAATTCTTAGTCTAAAATTATTTTCAAGTGAATATGGTTGTCATGGAATTTGCGATTTTAGATTAAAATGCAATTGCAATACAAATTTAATCAACATTGTTTTTTTAAATTATTCATGATTCATATTACATTTTTAACAAAATCTGAGACTCGGCATTATTCTTGACATATTCTTAAAATTTGTTTTCTCGATTCATTGAGAAAATGTAATTAGTTACGGAAAATTTTTTTTAAAAAAAGAAAACTTTTCAAATTTTAAAGTTTTATAGTAAAAGAAATTTAAAAAATCCGGACGAAACTTTTGTTGAAATATATAAAACTATTTAACAATTATTCCTCTCGAGCCCGACTCAGAGGCCATGAGGAATAATTGTTGTAGTAAAATCCAACTAGTTAGTCAAAAAATATCGAGACAAAACATCTTTTGCTAGTTAAAGCTATTGTTTTGGTTTTCAAAGCCGGCGCTTTTTGCTACTAGTGGGCTATAACAAATAGCCAGTAGTAGCTCAACCAATCAGAACGCAGCATTGATAATAGAACATTAGTTGAATTGTACTAATATGGATAATATTTTGCTTGGACCGAAGAAGATGTTATTAAACCTTGTTGTAGGATGTTCAGTGTAAACTGTTGCATGCTTGTGAGAAAACACAAAAGATCGAAAAAGTGGCATAAATTAACATTTGTCTAACCTATATAAATTATACACTTACAAATATTTCGAACTTTTTCAGAATAAGACTACTCTCAGATGTCTGCGTTTATAACATTGATGCTAATGAAATAAAAATGGTTTTGGTTGATAAAAGATACGAATCTGGACAATCATAACAAGAATATACTGTTCAAAAAATTCAATAACAATGTATTCCTACAATCTTCATTAAAACAAGTAATGCTATGATTTTAAAATGGAGATCTTCGAATTTTCACTGTTTTCGTACGATACTTGCTTTTGGGACATGAGTACGTTTTGATGTCTGGAAAAAGATTAAAATCTTGCAACTATTTTAAAGAGTTTAACAAAAAAATAGTAAACTTTAAAAACTTTGAGTTTGAATCTAAAAATATAATACTCAATTTATTCTTTGATTTAGAATTCTTGAAAACTAACTATCTACCTTGACAGGATCTATTCTGTATAACTTCTCGTTGTCTTGATCAAATTCGACTCTTTCTACCTTATACCTCTTTCGTTTTTCATTTTCAGATTGAATACAAATTCTTTTATGCGTTTCATTTTCCATTTTTTTGTCGTCGTAATGTTCTTGATGATTCTGGATAGCTTCTGGGTTAGAATTTGCACAGCCTTTGGTGTTGCGGAGTAGAGTTATGTTTGCGTATTCTATGTCTCTCGTTTTTTCTTGTTCTGTTATGTTCCCTCCAACATCACTTCTTGGTTCTGTAGTTATTGATTGGTTACTGAAGTACAGAGCAAAACTTGCTATCATTAAAGAAGTTCCAAGTCCAATCCATTTGCAAGCCATCCGTACCTTCATCGTGTTTCTAAGAGTTAAACTGGAACTGATTATTGTTGAAATTCAAGTTTTAAAAGATCTGCTGGAAGCCAAATAGTATAGTATAGATTACTTGTAAATCTCTGCAAGAATAACTTTTTCAAAAAAAACAGTCTTCTCTTAACGTCTTTTTTTGCCTCTTCTCTGAAATACAATTGTAAATTCGTTTACATAGCTGAATTTGCAGCACCTGTTACAATTAAAAACTCGTCACTGAAACTGCCGAAGGAAACTCTTGATTAACCAGAGCCTATCGGATGATCCTTGTAGCTGGCCGAGAGTATTTAGACTTGGCAAATCAAGATTTAATCTTTTAGAGTTTTTAAATTATCGGCTAATAGGTTGACCATTATGATCGTCTTCAAAATAGCACACATAAATTAAAGTTCATTTCTTTAAACCGATGTCTATGAAATTAATGCACGTTTCTCAAATTAACTGGCATACATCAAAACATGTTTGAAATTGAAAGAATACTCAAAGACGACCACGTAAAATAGAGACCAACATAACGAAATGAACCTATTTCGGTTATACGCATTGTGCAGAACTCATTCCATCAAAAATTGGACGAAACATTTGTCACAAATATTTTAACCCAAGATTTCAAATCCTTCATTTCTTACAATTATAAAAGGGGCAAATTTTTTCTGTTTAAATTCATAAAAGTGTTTAACGTCATATTTGGGCATTTTAGTTGTGACTGCATGCGTGCAGTGCTAGTAAAAATATGAATGTAGGATCTCCACAAGGCGACGTTTTTGTAAGCGTAATTATTTATAGATTAAACGAAATTTTAAAGTAAAAGAACTATTTTCAAAAATAAACTGTTTTTTTTAAAAATACTAAACAGGATCTTTTTAAAGCAATTCTGAACATCTACAGCGGGGGAGTCTAAAGAGCTAAACTTTAGACTATTGGGCCGTTTACTGCCTGATAAACATTTACACAAAAAACGTGGCAATGAATAATCAAATAAAACTGAATTTTTTTAACAAGTATTCTAAAGAATGTTTATAAGAAAGTCAAGAGAAAATAAATAAATGCTTAAGAAAAAAAATCTATTATTTTTACTAATTATAACTACTGTATACAATTGTCTCGCCAGAAGGTAGTTTGCCCAAACGTTTTATCAAGATTTCATCAATGTACTCAAGGGCGGATCCAGGGGAAGGGTCGGTTTATTTGGCTTCCTGTGGTAAATATGTGACTGGGATTCCTTTGCCCACAAAATTTTCCCCTGAGACCCCCCTTTCGAAAAATCTCTGGATCCGCCCTTGGTACTTTAGACTGAATTATTGTTTTTCTGGGCTCTTCATTTTAAAAGCAACGCATCACGAGTCTATGCACGTCCTCCAACGTCGGTATTCTGAGATGCCAAATTCTCGTTCAGCTGCCTGTTACCATTTTTCTCGGCAAAAGCAATCACTTGTGGATATTGATTGAGAGACACCGTTGTTAAGTGATAATTTAATGGAGCCCAAACCAATTGTAGAATTGCTCACAATTCGGGCATCCTGCTGATGAACAGTAACTGTTTTGCTATTTTTTTCAGCAGCATTATAGTTATGTCTGTTCAGATATCTATTATAATTTGTTTGAGATAGATCTCATGCTACATGTGGCGCCACGCGCAGTTTAAATAATCGCGCTAATATATGGACGGTTCGAAATCGTCATTTTCTTATTAGTTATATTCAACCACGCAACCACGAATCAACCAACTGCAGAGGATCTTTTGTTTTCGTTGTAGTGGAAATTACAATAAGCGATGTTCCATTTATAAGATGCACCCCAATTTCGTAGGTTATTTTGGACTGAAAAAAGTATTATACACGGGTAAATACGGTACATATGCTAGTAAAAACAAAAAGGGGGATACAAACAGCCTTGCCTCGCCACCATTTTGACTTCAATCTGGCCTGTTAAAGCGCCGTCATGCAAAACTTTGCAAGACATTCAATCATAAGTGTTCTTAATAATTGCGATAAATTTATCTGGTATACGGCCATAATGCTGCATTAATTTCCATAATGATTCCCTATAGAAGCTATAAAAGATAGGAGTACCCATAGAAAAACCCTCGGAGTCAGATTGAGATCGGCAAACCTCAGCCCACATGCCGAGCCCAGGAATCGATCCCGGGTCGTGAAGGTGGGAGGCACGACTGGTGACCACTCAGTGCCAACTTGACTCCTCAGTGTATTAAATGGAGCATTGTAAATCTTACCTTAATTTCCTATTTGGATTTAAATGGCCACTTTTAATTGTTTATTAAATTGACTGACGTGTCCGGCAATATAATTGGAAATTCCAGTCTTGGACTACAATGACCTGATTGAGTATAATAATTTCTTTATGTTGGTGTTTTATTTTGCTCAATTCATATCAAATTTTAAAATCAAACGCTGCTCTTACCTAGCTGCACAACTGTCATTGCCTCGATTATTTGTTGAGGACAATAGTGACTGATATCTTGTGATATACAGTGTACATACAAATAGTCAATTGCTTGGCACATTGTTGATATTCACAATGTACACGAAACACAACACTGAGCGTAAACTTCATTTGTGAGCCGGACACAGCCAATCTATCGACCGTAAGAGTGACGTATTCTCAAACTGTGATCTCATGTTATTGTGTGGTTCGCTTCATGAAACAAACGCTCGTTAAAGAATTTCCTTACATACATATGAACAAAATGGTTTTTCTTATTTTCACTATAATCTGTGTATTTTTGCCTAGAGTAATCGTCAAGATGCAGAACGTAATTTGTCCATCTTTCGATGAAGAATGTTTTCTGAACAAATACAGAAACTTGGAGCTGCCAAAACTCAATCCTGTGAAGGTACGTTCAGCATCTTTGTTTACTGTAGAAGCCCGTAGGTGTTTAAGTACTTCTTGAATCCACTTAAATTTAAGAATGGAACTGATTTCAAACACTTTGTAACTGGAGCATATAATAACGTTGAGGATAAGTATAGTATTCTAAATTGTGTTTTCCGAAAGCAGAACATCTGCTACGAAAAGGCTCCGGAAAAATCTACAGCGCTTCGAAGGCGCACTTTTTTAAATAAAAAATAAACTTTTAATATATAATTTTCCAAGCATATTGATGAAAGGGAGTGATAATAAAAAATTAACAGTTTGAAATTCTAAATAATCAGGTTTTTACAATCAAAATCTTAAGCCAAATGTTTTCTTTGTTTTTACTGGGAATAAAAAAAATTCTTATCATAACGAAGAAATTTAGTTGTAACCCAAACACTGATTTAGAAGCTATACCTTTATATTATCTGGTTTTTCAGTTTGTTGGCTATACGGGCGCTACAAACCGTTCATTTCAGGCACGTTGGACAAACGGTTACTTCAAAAAATCACAAAAATAACGAATCTAACTGCGGAATCGGAAAAAAGATATAATAAAAAGTTAACTTCTGTGTTTTGGAAAAAAAAATATTGCTTCTTGCCAATTATTTTAATTTATGAAAAATAGCAAGTTCTTTACAAATGGTTTTCATGAGCGTTCCAACTGCCGCGGAAGCGGAAATCACCGCCGGCTATACATGTTGAACTGAATGGCAAGAGGAAACATGTTTGTTGCCCTAAGTGAGGGATTAATAGTTATTTATAAATGAAAAATAACTTACAGATGAACTAATTAACGACAAGCTTAAGTGTCCAGCTCAAATACGTTTGCTTCTGCAAATCGAAGAACTGAAGGTCGCCGAAGGAAGTAATTAGAAAATACAGAACTGTTTGTAATCAGAAAAGGATATGAATAAAGCAGATCTAAAGAAAACGTGCGACAAGAAGACATTTTTTTAATGACCGGTGATTGAAACAGAATATTTAATTTTATATTCCCAAGTTGAAAAATTACCGATTTTACTAATTTGAAGTGCAACAATTTAAGGAATTTAAGCGTAACTTTATGCTCACAACTGCCTTTTTTTCTTTATGTCCCACAAGTGTTCAAGCTATGTCAGTGTTGTGCGAGCTCAAACTGTTTAAAAAAGATACAAATTTAAAACTTTCTAAGTTATGGATTAAAAGCTCAATGCTTTGTAAATTATGTTGAGAATATAAATAAACATACGTTTTCGCGACATGTTAATATGGCGGTTTTGAAAGCGTGCATATTTCATCTGAATTTTATGAAAAGATTATTTCGAATTTACTATTTCCCTTTTCTTGTAAACGGCCTCGCTGCAAAAATTGATATCACACAGAAAGCAATGTTTTCGTACTTCATGAAGTAAGTATACCCTTACAATTATAATAAGGCAATTAGAGGAAGTTTTATCAGTAAATGTGAGTGTACAACGCATCATATATAAGATAGGGTCCAGTAATATGGACATTTTTGCCGTTGCAACGTCTGACACTTGGTTATGATATTTTGCCGACTGGAAGCCGCGTCGAAACAATTAAAAACAAATAACTATATAAAACAAAGAGGAACACAACACAAACCAAACCATGAAGCCAATATTAGAGAAATGAAAAATAGTTAACCTTTACTCATCTTTTCAACACTAAAAACGTAGCTAATAAACTCAATTTTTGTTTTGTTTTCCATCGAGGTGTTGATTCAGATCATCAGATGAGCAAATTCACGGCAAATCAAGTTTGCTAATTAAGGGCGGTTACTAAGGCAAATTTTAATATATTTATTTAGCTTGAAAAAGCTAACAACGAAACAGGTGTCAATTGCTCTTCAAATTCACTGACTCAGGCCATTAAGTTTATTGCAGCCATTTTAAGCTAAATAAGGAATACTGCCTCCTTGTAAATGCTATAATACAGTTTAACGCGGTTCTTAAATTTAAAATTTTCTCGGGGATAAAAAGAGGAATTATCCCTGCTCATCAAATTGTCTCGGTGTGCGGAGGGAATAAACTCGGTATTCTACAATTATAATTTTTGTTTAGAAAAATTAGTAAATCGTTTAATTGCATACGAGATTTTCCTTGAATTGTATTGAATTTAGTTTCAGCTCTTTGCTTTCCAGTTGACTAATCAATGAAGACTTTTTAAGAATAAGGAATTGTCTGTCGGGGTAAAGTCTTTAACAAAGCTACCCTTTAGAGTAACTAACCAATAATTTGAAAAACGTTTGCAAGCGTTTTATTATAAATGATGTTGCCACTTTTTTTTTAACCCTTTTGCATCTATACCGCCCTAAAAGATGCCTGGAATACTCACTAAGTTAACAATTTCAATCTTTCTAAACAAAAGAAAGATGTTTCGACTTTGGTTTTAAAGCAAACTGTAGTAGTTTATTTAAGTTTGGAAGGCCAGTGA